>CABHPH010163145.1:24464-63559 GCA_902168325.1 Peromyscus nudipes
GATTAAAGGCGTGCGCCACCAACGCCCGGCTTAAACTTGTTTTTAATACTGATATATTTTGCATTTTATTGACATCTGTAAAGCAGGATGCATGATTCAGTTGGTCTAGTTATGAAAAATAAATTCGTATTTAAGGTTAAGCTAAGTGACTAACACATTAAATTCACTAAACAGGAAGGAGATAATTTCCTCCACTTTCATTTAACACAATAACATTTGGTATGCGAGGGGGTGTATACAACATGCTCCAAATGAAGGTCTTGATGTGAAACATTGTTTCATGTTGTCTTGCTAGCAAAGCTGCTCTCTCATTTGTTACTCCACATCATAACCAATAACTTTCTTCATTCAAAAATTTCAAGTGAGAGGAGGCTCTATTTTCAGCATGGAAATCTATTATTTACGCGTTCTTATAATTTCAGTCTGACATAAAAGTCTCACTACTGTTTTTTTAAAGCTAATAAGTTCAGGAACAAAAATAAAACTATTAATTGAACCCAACACAAGATATGTGGTTAAAATTTATACTGACTTAAAGTAACAGAACAGTAGGAAAGAATGCTTCCTTAACTGCTGTATGTATCAAAAGAAAAAAAAACAGCCCTTCAGAGAGAAATTCACAAAGTACTGTACAGTAACTGTCTGTGCTGCTGTAACATCCAGACATGAGTCCAAGAGGATAAAATGGCAATTAGTGATTGATATTAGTTTACAAGAAATATCAATTTATAAAGTTGAGCATTAAAAGATCACTTCCAAATTCTATTATTATATTCAAAAGGAATATAAAAATACCAAAATACCTTAGACATATATATGTATATATGTTATAGAAAATTAAAGAGGATTTGTTTGTGTAGGTGGTGTGTGTTTGTTTATGTGTATTTACATTGTTGTTTGTTGAAAAAGTCTCATGAATATATCTGAACATGAAAATTTGACTTGGGAAAAATGAAAGATATATAGGACTTAAAGAAAACCCAAACTAAAAAAGATTTGAAAAATATAAATTTTTTCTTGTGTGTCTTAGCTATTTCTATTCTTTTATGAATTAGGAAGCACACAAATATCACATATATGTATGTACATGCATATATATGTGCATGTGTGTGAATGGACATATTTTCAAAATAATGATAAATACTGTTTTTCCTTGACAAGATAAACATAAATAACATGAATAAGCAAAGAGTTACAGATTACGTAATGGGAGGCACACATCAACATGTATGAGGAAATGGCTCCTGAGTCTGAGTGCACCATCATAACCCTCAGCTTGGATCTCTATCACATCACTTGTATCCAACACTGGGAAGGAATGTCATCAATTGACAGGGTATATAGGAGGTGTGCTTGTGGCTTCTGGTGTGTCTGGGTGTATTCGATAATTTTCTACTGCTAAGATGAAACCTCATGACCAAGGCAACTTATAGAAGAATGTTTATTTGGCCTCATAGATTCAAAGAATTGGAACCCATAATGCAGCCAGAGGCTGAGAGCTGAGAGCTAACTTCTCTCCAAGCAGACTTGGAATGGCTCCTTGTTTTGAAACCTCAAAATGTACCCCCAGTGAAATACTTCTCATGTGAGACCATACATCCCAAATCTACTCAAAGTTCTACAAAATGGAAAAGATATATCTTCTTATCCCAAGATGATGGAGAGCCTTTCTTTCAAACCATTACACTATTCTATGTTCTTGTCATAACATTTGTCATAACACATGACACAGGCCAGAGACAATAATGCAGGACATTCCTAGAGGGTAATGTGACTTCTTTAAGAAAATGACAATTTCCTTTATTTGGAAAATAAAAGTACAAGAAAATGTGGGAATGCTGTGGTTTAGAACAACAAAAAGGCTTCTGATGTAACTAACCATACATACGTGCACAAATTTGAAGGGATGTATGTATGCTTATGTCTGGGCAGGTGTGTGTGTGTGTGTGTGTGTGTGTGTGTGTGTGTGTGTGTGCATGTATATGCTTATAAATGATGTATAAAATATGTAATTTCTGTGTTTCTGCTCACTACTGATATCATAAGCATGTGCTAATATTGCCCCCCCAACCTTGCACTCATCAAACACTCTGCTCCAATCTCTTTAGTCTTTATCACAACTTTTAGTTATGACTATTTTATTTACTACTTCTATTAAATCCACTCATAGAGATTTCATATATGAGTAATATGCATACTTCCACAAATGTATATTCAAAAATCCTTCAGGCCTCTTCTCTATTTTAAGTTTTATTTTTAAATAATGTTAATATGCAAGTTATGAATAGGACATTCAAATTCCCTCTGGAATAAAGAGTTACTATGAAGTCAACTGACTAAGCATGAAAATCACCAAGGAAATGTCATCCACCCTGATGAAACAGAAGGGCATGTACAAGCGATGAAACTGAAGAGTCTGCTGCCTAAAAGATGTATCATTCTTTCTGCTGCATAGGGATCCATCCACAGGAATCTTTTTCATGTAAACTATTCTGCATTAATGAATGATTTTCTTTTGTATCTCATTTTCCTTTTACCAAAGCACTTATTAAATAGCTGGCATAAGCTATATGGTAAATATTACTTTAGAGATAAGAGCTTTTAAATTCTCAATCTGTGTAAAGTCTTATATAATAATGCCATTGCCATCAGCAAATTTAGGAAAGACATAGAAATTTTCATTTTCATTCCAATGTTCTTAAAATACTTTAAATATAAAAATATATAATCATGAAAACACATTAAATCAAAGTTCTTAGAGTATCAGAGCCCATATAATCAATGACATTCAAATAGCCAAGCTGCCACATATTAAGATGCTCTGAGCACACAGGATCCCCACACTCTTCTCCCAGAGATGCATAAAGAGAACCAAACCCAATAATATAAAAGAAGTACAGTCTACAAAATAACTCAACTGCGACCTTCAGAAATTAAAAGCTTCTAAGAGCTAGAACTTATTCCAAATGAAATAGAAGTATGATAATGGATGCAAATTGTGCTTTTATTGTACCTATTCCAGATGGGTTACCTACTCTATCATAAACTCCTCTGGTATTTGTTCCAGTCGTTATCTGAGGCCAGGTTGGCAGCCCATGAGACTCATTTTCTTCAAATGGGTACATAAGAAACATTTTTGCCATTGTCAATATTAAGAGAAAACACAACTCCACAATTAAGTTTCAATTACCAGCTCACTTAATATATGCATCACCAAATGAGCAATAAGACCCTGCCCAGCATCCGTGAGTAAGAAGACATACGCATATATCCCACTGCTACAACAGAGGAGTGAAGAACTGACACCTGATAACTCAACCAAACCTGCCTACATTGTAAGATAGCTATGTAATCAAGCACACCAATGGTCAGTTACAGTCTTAGGCACAGATTAGTTCCAACCCCACAGCTGACTGTACAATTGACTGCATGGCTCATGTCCCTGATGGATATATCAAATTCAAGCACATTATATTTTTTTTTATCATTTTTGGTAAAGAAATTGAAAAGTGTTTTCTCCTATGATGGTTCTAGGCAATGGTAATCACCCTGAAGATTAGATTTACAAATGATAAGATCTGCTAGCATTTTACAGTACTGATTATACTGTGATACTCTGGAAAAATCATCATAGATATGATTTTTTTTAAAGTTGAGAAATAGAAAGCTTACTCACAAATCACTCCAAAGAGAAAGAACTAAGTAATTCTAGTATTCCCATGGCAGGAATGGAGTTTTTTTCTTTTTCCTTCATGAGAATAGTCATCAAATGACATAAAAGATGATCATAAAGTTTTGGTTAGGGGAAGCAATGGAATGAGGAAGTCCATTTCCATAGTGAAAATTGCACATCCTTTCCAAGTCCTAATGGCCCTTACTCTAAAGAAACAATAATTCATGGAATTATTAGAAAATTAAATGAAATTATGAAAGTAGAGTTGATGAATTGGTAATTTGATATAAGTAAAAAGCATTAGAAATATAACACTAAATTAAATTATTGTTATATGTATTTATTAATTTTACCATAATGGTAAAAATATTTTGTAGTTAAGTTAAAAAAAAGTCTCAAGAAAGAAGCATTCATAAAACTGAGTTAGTATAACTACATGATTAATAAATTAACATTTATAAATAAAAATGCACACATAAACATATATACATATATATGTATATCTTAGTGTCTATGATTATCAATGGGAATATATAAGCAAATCTTTTATTTTCATTAATGAAATAAATGAATGTGATAAAGAATAGCTCAAGCTGAGCTGCAATGGCGCACGCCTTTAATCCCAGCACTAGGGAGACAGAGCCTGGCAGATCTCTGTGAGTTCGAGGCCATCCTCGTCTACAGAGAGAGATCTAGGACAGGAACCAAAACCACACAGAGAAACCCTGTCTCATTAAAAAAAAAAAAAAGAAAGAAAGAAATGGCTCGGTGGTTAAAAGCACATAGTGTTCTTCAAGACAGAACTGAATTTGCCTCCAAAAATCCACATTAGTCACTTCACAGCAGCACACTCCATAGCCAGTGCGTCTGAAAGTACACATTAACATACACAGACACGTTATAAAATTACATATAATTTTGAGTATTAAAAATGAAATAAATATGGTAATCTAAATACATAAGTATATACATAAATACATAAGTCACTCTTTAAATATATTTATACATTTTCCAAAAAGTTAACATATTATCATATAAATCAAACATTTAAACATGATACAAATATTTTGTTTTTTTTGCCACTTAATCTTCATTTATTTGACATCATTTTGGTGCTTCTCGGCCTTTTGGCTAAGATCAAGTGTAGTATCTGTTCTTATCAGATACAAATATTTTAACTGTTATTCACATGAGGATAAGGGAAGTAAATGCCATTGTTCAGTAGCAGCCCAAGAACTGTATCTGAAGAAAATAGTTACCTGTGGAGGATGAATGAGCATTCTTTTAATATTCTAAAGGTGTGCACTACCATCCATCTATGGGTTTTGACCAAAGGCTCCAAGCAGCATCCCTATGGACCTCTGTTACATGATGCATTGTTAGATTTACCAGGTGGTATGGCTAAAGGGACAGAAAACCTTGCATAGCAGCCTGGACCTGCTAGGCACCACCTTGTGTTTTATGTCCAATTCAGAAGTACCAGCTTGTGGAGTCACTGAGTAAATGACTCAGAAAAATACTCTCAGGTCAGGTTAATATTGTTTCCGGTGAAGCCCACTGCATGTTGCATTCTTTTTAAATATAGGATAGGCTGGTTGCAAAACTCACCCTTCCCTTCAAATGTGATATAGCCACATGCCCACACCACTACATTTCTAGCATTTTCAATGAGGTACAACGCCCCTGTATATTTTTTTTCAGATTTGTTTTCTATTTCCCGATTGAAGATATCTTTGCGATTAATCTAGAACAGTTACTTGTGGTCTACTGGGTCCAACTGGTTTAGCATCACCATGTAATGTGCCAGTGTAATATCTTATACAAGGGAAATGCAATCAGGATCCCTGTAATCTAAGTTAGGACATAGTAAGTGGATTGTTATCTGCCTGAGGTAGGTCAGTGAAAGTGTATTGTGGTCTTGTTACTTGTAGTCAAATATATTCTGGAGGGTTTTAAAAATGTAGGTGGGGGAAAGGTATATTTCTTCTCATTTTCTATTAGTTTTTGGAGAATTTTGTGTGATGTATTTTGGTTATTATCAACCTTCTCCCAGTTCTCCCCTATGAGCCTAACTGTATGTCTTCTTTTTTAATGTCTTTACAATTTTCATACAATATATTTTGAAAATATAGACCACACTCAATCCCTCCTCTTTCTACCATCTCTGACCTCCTATCCATTTCCAAGCAACTTTGAGAATGTTTCTTCTTATTTTTCTTCTTTCCTTTAGCATCCTTATGTGTGGTCTAGATAGCCTTGGGACTGGGTCCTGCTCTAGTACATGTTAAGCCTACCAGAGGTGGCGCCATGAAAATAAATCTGATTCTCCCTCCCTTGAAAGCCATTAAATGCTAATTGCTGCTCTGCTAGTGCTGCAGTTACATATCCACCTATCCCCTCTATGTCGGGATCTTGTTTGACTGAAACTTGGAAAGATCATGTGCGTGCTGTCAAAACTACCTAGAGTTCATATGTGCATTTACACTGTTGTACTCATAAAACACTCTGTTCTCAAAATATTATACTACCTCTGACTGTTAAATTATTTCTGCTTCCTCTTCTGCAAAAATTCCTGAACCTTTGTGTAAGTCATAAATATCCAATCTAGCTCTCAGGGTTCACAGCTGGGTACAGCTGACTATGGCTTCTCTCCTGTGGTAGCATCCATAACACCTCCAAAAGGCTGGAATAAAGGCTTGCACTATCACACCTGGCTAGAAGAAAGTTTTAACTAAAAATAAACTAGACTCATGAACTAAATGTTTTCCTTTGCCATGCTTTTATTTGTTTTACTCTAAAACAGAAATGAGCACTACAAATTAGCCCTTCTGTAGTTGAAACTTTCTCCAAGTTTATCTGGTTTGTTATTTTTGCATTAGCTACATAATCCTCTGTCAAATACATTCCTTAGTGCATGGTTATCTTCAATTATTTTCTTATCACTAATTCCTTTTTTAGTTAATTTCTCTCCTCCAGATAAAGGACGCTATTGGATACTGTGAAAAAAATACTGGTCTCTGAGCATCATCATTAGGCACTCGTAATTATAACTCCTAGAATCTAAGAATTATAAAAGAATCTTGAATGTTTGCAAAGAAGAAATGATACATAATTGACAATACAGATTTAACCTAATTTCAATAATAAATTATGCACATATGTAAAGAAATACGTGTTTCTATATTAATTTATATAGTATAGATTTATGGTAATTTTCTTTTTGCATGTATGAATGGGTGATGTGTGTAGGTATAATTTTGCATGTTTGTGGCTACAGATATAGGTATATTTTATGTGTGTGTACGTGTGGACATCAGAAGGTAATATCAGAAACCGTACTCATCACTTCTCTGCTTCATTCTTTGAGACAACTTCTCTCATTCAACCCAGAACTTACTGGAATTGTTTGAATCACTAGTCAGTATTCAATGGGGAACCTGTCTTGGCATTCTAAGGATAGAATTACAGGCAGCTATGGTAACTACCTGGCTTTATGTGGAGTCAAGGTATTCAAATCTGGTCATTTTGTTTGAGACACAAGTTCTTTATTTTCTAGGTCATAGCCCATGTACATTTCCGAGATGTTATATACCATTTATGAATGTAAATGAAAAACCGCAATTATTTTATTTTGAAACATAAATTACTAGTCATTTGTAAATATTCATAAAAATGTTCTTCAAAAATGCTTGATAATCATCATAATGCATTTACCTTTGAAGAATGACATCATAGTTTTTCAAAATTGATTGAAGAAAAAGGGCATGGCCTTGTTTTTAGTCATTTGGTCTTAAAGCAGATCAAAACATTAGCATTCATGAGGCCATTTGAAACTAGCTCATAGTCTGGTAATTTAGTGCTCTCTTTTCCCATTACCCTAAATTTACACTAAAAATTATGTGTTCTTTTATGAATACACATTCTTCTACTCATAAAAATATTTCTATTAAGAAAGATTTTTCTTTGTATAAATTTGATATCACTCAGTATTATACATACATACACATACATCCATATGTATGCACACACATATATGGCATGACATATGAACATTAATTCTTCTCTGCCTAGATTCTGTTAAGGCATGTAAGTGGGTATATGCATACCAAAACAAAGTATTGTAACAGTAGCATGAACTTTACACACAAGCAGATTCAGTCAAATTCTCAACCTCTTTCCAAATAAACACTAACTACTAACTATGGTCATACAGATTCTTAGTCACCTAAGCAAATGTAATACTGACCTCCAGGGAATATTGATATCATGCTTACTAAGAATCTTAATATGCTTCAGCGGTTATAATAAAAATAAGAGTAATACCAAAGCCAAAATAACAGTATAGAAGAAAAGTGAATGTAGAAAAGCATAAAAACATTGAAACTCAAGTTCTATAAAGTTGTCTACCGAAATGCCACCTTATACTGTTTATGTGTCAACATCAAAATAAAAAAAAAAAAGTTGGGAAAAGCATTCTATCTTTATCAAGATCCTAGAAACTGCTTTATAATTTTGTTAACTCTAAAAAGAAGCTAGTTGATAATACTAGGCATGTCATTTTTAATTAAGATTTTTTTATTCGTTTTATATACCAACCACAGATCCCCTCTCTTCCCTCTGCCTGCCCCCCAGTCTTCCCCCTCAATCCACACCCTATTCCCTCTTGCAAAAAGTTAAGGCCTCCCATGGGGGTCAGCAGAGCCTGGTCTTTTCAGTGGGGACAAGTCTAAGCCCTTCCCCCTGCATCAAGGCTGTGCAAGGTGTTCCCCTACAGGTAGTGGGCCCGAAAAACCAGCTCATGCACCAGGAATGGATCCTGATCCTCCTTAAAAGGATCAAGCTACATGGTTGTCTCACTTACGCAGAGGGCCTAGTCCAGTCACATGGAGGATGCAGAGCTGTTGGTCTAAAGTTCACGAGTTCCCACTAGTTTGGTTTAGTTGTCTCTGTAGGTTTCCCTATCATGATCTTGATGCCCTTGTTCATAGAATCCCTCTTCTCTCTCTTCCACTGGACTCCTGGAACTCAGCCTGGTGGTTGGCTGTCAATCTCTGCATCTGCTTCCTTCAGTTACTGGATGAAGGCTCTCTGATGAGAGTTAGGGTATTCACTGATCTGATTACTGGGGTAAGCCAGTTCAGGCACCCTCTCCACTATTGCTGGGGTCGTCCTTGTGGATTCCTGGGGTCTTCCCTAACACTCAGTTTCTCTCTATCTCCATGATGTCTTCCTCTAGCATGCTATCTTTTTCCTTGCTCTCCCACTCCATCTGTATTCCAGCTCAAAAATCCCATTCCCTTATGTTCTCATCCCCTACCTCTTCCCTCCATTGCCCCTCCCAATACCCAGTTTATTCATGGAGATCTCATCTATTTCCCCTTCCGAGGACAATCCATGCTCTTAGGGTCCACCTTGTTAGCTAGCTTCTCTGGAGTTGTGGGTTGTAGTCTGGTTATCCTTTGCTTTACCTCTAGTATCCAGTTATGAGTGAGTACATACCATGTTTGTCCTACTGAGTCTGGGTTACCTCACTCAGGAAGATATTTTCTAGTTCCATCCATTTGCCTGCAAATTTCATGATGTCATTATATTTTACTGCTGAGTAGTACTCCATTGTGTATATGTACCACATTTTCTTTATCTATTCTTCAGTTGAGGGGTATCTAGGTTGTTTCAAGGTTCTGGCTATTATGAATAATGCTGCTATGAACATCGTTGGGCATGTGTCCTTGTGGTATGATTGAGCATCCCTTGGGTATATTCTCCAGAGTGGTCTAGCTGGGTTTTGAGGTAGACTGATTCCCAGTTTTCTGAGAAGTCACCATTCTGATTTACAAAGTGTCTGTACAAGTTTGCACTCCCACCAACAGTGAAGTAGAGTCCCCCTTGCTCTGCATCCTCTCCAACATAAGCTGTTATCAGTGTTTTTGATCTTAGCCATTCTGACATGTGTTAGATGGTATCCCAGAGTCATATTGATTTGCATTTCCCTGATAACTAAGGATGTTGAGCAATTCCTTAAAAGTCTTTTGGCCATTTGAGGTTCTTCTGTTGAGAATTCTCTGTTTAGCTTTATAGCCCATTTTTAAATTGGATTGTTTGGTATTTTAATGTCTAGTTTCTTGAATTTTTTATATATATTGGACTTCAGCCCTCTGTCAGATGTGGGGTTAGTAAAGAAATTTTCCCATTCTATAGGCTTTCACTTTGTCTTATTTGCTATGTCCTTTGCCTTACAGAAGCTTCTCATTTTCAGGAGGTCTCATTTATTAATTGTTGCTCTCAGTGTCTGTGCTAATGGTATTATATTTAGGAAGTAGTCTCCTGTGCCAATGCATTCAAGACTACTTCCTACTTCCTCTTCTATCAGCTTCATTGTAACTAGTTTTATATTGTGGTATTTGATTCACTTGGACTTGAGTTTTGTGCATGGTGAGAGATATGGATCTATTTGCAGTCTTCTACATGTTGAGATCCAGTTATGCCATTAGCATTTGTTGAAGATGCTTTCTTTTTTCCATTGTACAATTTTGGCTTCTTTGTCAAAAATCAGGTGTTCATAGGTGTTTGCATTAATGTCAGGTTCTTCAGTTCTGTTCCATTGGCCTACATGTTGGTTTTTTATGCCTATATTAAGCTGTTTTATTACTATAGCTCTATAGTAGAGCTTGAGGTCAGGGATGGTGATGCCTCTAGTAGTTGCTTTATTGTATAGGATTGTTTAAGCTATCATGGTTTTTGTTGTTGCTTTCCATTTTAAGTTGAGTATTGTTCTTTCCATGTCTGTGAAGATTTGAGAGTTTGATGGGGATTGCATTGAATCTGTAGATTGCTTTTGGTAAGATTGCCATTTTTACTATGTTAATCCAACATATCCATTGATCATGGGAGATCTTTCCATTTTCTGATATTTTCTTCAATTTCTTTCTTCAAAGACTTAAAGTTCTTGTCATACAGGTCTTTTGCTTGCTTAGTTAGAATTACCCCCAAGGTATTTTTTATTATCTGTGGTTGTTGTAAAGGGTGATGTTTCTCTGATTTCTTTCTCAGCCCATTTATCACTTGTATATATGAGAGGTACTGATTTTTCTTTAAGTTAATCTTGATCCTGCAACATTATTGAAGGTGTTATTCAACTATAGAATTTCACTGGTAGAATTTTGGGGTCACTTATATATACTATCATATCATCTGCAAATAGCGAAAGTTTGACTTCTTCCTTTCTAGTTGAATCCTCTTGATCTCCTTTTGTTGTCTTATTGTTCTAGCTAGAACTTTGAGTACTATATTGAATAGGCATGGAGAGTGAACAGTCTTTTCTTGTTCCTGATTTTATTGGAATCACTTTGAATTTCTTTCCATTTAATTTGATGTTTAGCTGTTGGCTTGCTGTAAATTGCCTTTATGATGTTTAGGTATGTTACTTGTATTCCTGATCTCTGCAAGACCTTTATCATGAAGGGGTGTAGGATTTTGTCAAAGGCGTTTTCAGCATCTAATGAATTGATCATGTGCTTTTCTTCTTTCAGTATGTTTATATAGTGTTTTCCATTGACGGATCTTCATATGTTGAACCGTCCTTGTATCTCTGGGATGAAGCTTACTGAGTCATGTTGGATAATTTTTTGTTATGTTCTTGGATTCAGTTTGCCTGTATTTTATTAAGTATTTTTGCATCCAAGTTTATGAGAGAGATTGGTCTGTAATTATTTTTCTTTGTTACATCTTTTTGTGGCTTGGATATTAGAGCAACTGTAGCCTCATTAAAAGAGTTTGGTAATGTTCCTTCTGTTTCTATTGTGTGGAACAATTTGAAAAATATTGATATTAGCTCTTTGTTGACATTCTAGTGAAATTCTGTGCTGAAACCATCTGGTCTTGGGCCTTGTTTGGTTGGGAGACTTTTAATGACCATTTCTATTTCATTAGGGGTTATTGGTCTGTTTAAATTGTTTATATGGTCTTGATTTAACTTTGATATGTGATACCTATCCAGAAAATTATCCATTTCTTTTAGATTTTCTAGTTTTGTGGAGTACAGGTTTTTGAAGTGTGACCTGATGATTCTCTCAGTTTCCTCATTGTCTGTTGTTATGTCTCCCTTTCCATTACTGATGTTGTTAATTTCGTTGTTTTCTCTTTGCCCTTTGGTTAGTTTGGAAAAGCACTTCTTTATCTTGTTGATTTTCTCAAAGAACCAACTCTTTGTTTCATTGATTCTTTGTATTGTTCTCTTTGTTTCTATTTTATTGATTTCATCCCTCAATTTGATTATTTCCTGGTGTCTATTCCTCCTGGGTGAGTTTGCTTTGTTTTGTTCTAGAGCTTTAAGGTGTACTACAAATTGCTAGTGTAAGATTTCTCTAAATACATTACGTGGGCATTAAGTGCTATGAATTTTCCTCTTAGCGCTGCTTTCATAGTGTCCCATAGGTTTGGGTATGCTGTACATTTATTTTCATTGATATTCTAAGAAGTCTTTAATTTGTTTATTTCTTCCTCATCCCATTGGTGATTCAGTTGAACATTATTCAGTTTCCATGTGATTGTAGGCTTTCTGTAATTTTTGTTGTTGTTGTTGAAATCTAACATTGAGCTATGTTGGTCAAATAAAATACAGGAGTTTATTCCTTTTTTTTGTATCTGATGAGATTTGCTTTGTCACTGAGTATATGGTCAATTTTAGAGAAGGTTCTATGGGGTGCTATGAAGAAGTTATATTCTTTTGTGTTAGGGAGGAATGTTCTGTAGATATCTATTAAATCCATTAGAGTCATAACACACGTTAAATCCCTTATTTATCTGTTAAGTTTCTGTCTGGAAGACCTGTCCATTGGTAAGAGTGGGGTGTTGAAGTCCCCTACTACTAGTGTGTGGGGTTTGATGTGTGATTTAAGCTTTATTAATGTTTCTTTTACATATGTGGGCGTCCTTGAATTTGGGGCATAAATGTTCAGAATTGAGACTTTATCTTGGTAGATTTTTTTCTGTGATGAACATATAATGTCCTTCCTGAACTCTTTTGATTGATTTTAATTTGAAGTCTGTTTTGTTAGATATTAAGATAGCCACAATAGCTTGCTCTTTAAGTCCATTTGATTGGCAAGTCTTTCCCCAGCTATTTGCTCTGAGGTAGTATCTGTCTTTGAAGTTGAGGTGTGTTCCTTGTATGTAACATAAGGATGGATACTGATTTCCTATCCATTCTGTTAGCCTGTGTCTTTTTATAAGTGAATTGAGTCTATTGATATTAAGGGATATTAATGACCAGTGATTGTTAAATCCTGTTATCTTTTGGTATAGTGCTTGCGTGTATAACCCTTCTTTGAGATTTGGTGCTATGGGGTTACCTAGTGTCTGTGTTTTCATGGGTGCATCTAACTTCCTCATGTTGGAGTTTTCCTTCTAGTGCTTTCTGTATGGCTGGATTTGTGGATAGGTATTGTTTAAATCTGGCTTTGTCTTGGACTGTTTTGTGCACTACATCTATGGTGATTGAATGTTTTGATGGGTATCGTAGTCTGGGCTGGCATCCACGATCAGTTAGTGTCTACATTATATCTGTCCAGGACCTTCTGGCTTTCAGAGTCTCCTTTGAGAAGTCAGGTGTTATTCTGATGCGTCTGCCTTTATAATTCACTTGGCATTTTTTTCTTTGCTGCTCTTTATAGTGGTATTCTATTTGTACTGAAATGTGATTTTATTTGTATGTTAATAAATAAAGTTGCCTAGGGGTCAGAGCTATTAGCAAGCCATAGCGAAAGCCAGGGCGGTGGTGGTCCACGCCTTTAATCCCAGCACTTGGTAAGCAGAACTAGGTAGATCTCTGTGTGTTCAAGGATACAGCCAGCATTGGAGACACACGCCCTTAATCTCAATACCAACCATAGAAGACTTGGAGGTCTGTACAGAGAGGCAGTGATGAGGCAGTCACGTAGTTGGGTTTATAACCAATGAGAAGGCAGAACAGAACTCTTATTTAAAGGCAAACGCACAGGAAGTAGTCCTTTTCGGAGAGGTCTCTTGGCGGGAGAGGCTAGCTGGCAGAAAATGGTAAGACTCTTAGCTCTGACCTCTTGGGCTTTCATCTTTACATTGGCTCTGTGTTTCTTATTTAATAAGACGGTTGGTTACATCTACAGCTTTTAATATGCTTTCTTTATTCTGTATATTTGATGGTTTGATTATTATGTTGTGAGGTGACATTTTTTTGGATGTCTAGTCTATTTGGTATTCTATAAGCTTCTTGTATCTTCATAAATATTTCCTTCTTTAAGTCAGGAAGGTTTTCTTCTATGATTTTGCTGAATATATTTTCTGTGCCTTTGAGTTGGTATTTTTCTCCGTCTTATACCCCTATTATTCTTAGGTTTGATCTTTTCATGGTGTCCCAAATTTCCTGGACATTTGTGTTATGACTTTTTTGGCTTTGGTGTTTTCTTTGACTGTTGAATCTATTTCCTCTACTGTATCCTCTATGCCAGAGATTCTCTCTTCCATCTCTTGTATTCTGTTGGTTGTGCTTACATCTGTAGTTCCTGTTCATTTACTCAGATTTTCAATTTCCAGCATTCCCTTGGTTTTTGTTTTCTTCATTTTTTCTATTTCAACTTTCAGGTCTTGAGCTGTTTCCTTCACTAGTTTAATTGTTTTTAGGGAGTTTTCTTGGCTTTCTTTAAGGGATTTATTGATTTCTTCTAGTTTTTTGTCTTTTTTTCAATTTCTTTAATGGAACATTTCATTTCCTCTTTAAAGACCGCTATCATCTTCTGAAGTTATTTTTAAGGTAGCTTTCTTCTGCGTTTTTTAAGTTGTGATGTTCAGGTCTTGCTGTTGTAGAACTGCTAGGTTCTGATGGTGCCATATTCCTCTTTATGTTGTTATATGTACTTTTGCATTGGCTTCTACACATCTCTTCCTCCAATAGGTGCAAGAGGTGTCTGTGTCTGAGGGAACTGCTCTTGGTCCTATCTATGCTTGCTGTATCTGTGTCTCTGGGGGCCACTTGGTCCAATCATAACTGGTGGATTCTGTGTGTTAGGAAGCCACTGAGGTAAAAGGGGGTGGGTGGGTTGGGGATATGGAGTGGGTCTTATAGATTGCAGGTTCTGATGTTAGGTATTGGTGGAAAAGCTTGCCTTCAGGAGTCTTCCTTGCTACCTGCAACTATAGCAGCTATGGATTACAGTTCCAGGGCATGATTTCTGCCTCAGGGCCTAGGTCCTAGAAGCAGGACTCTCTGAGTGAAAGAAGAGTCACTCACCTCTTGGTCCAATCAGAGCTGACAGATTATGTGTCTCAGGAAGCCATTGAGGTCAAAGGGAGATGGGTGGGTTTGCAGTAGGGAGAAGGTCTTGTAGATTACAGCTTCTGCTGGGGATGTTGGGCAGATGTTAGTGGGGTGGGTAAGCCTGCCTGCATGTTTTCAGAATAATGTAGGATAAATTTTCATGTACAAAAATAATCAGTAAATGGTTACAATTCTTTAAATGATAAGTTAAAGAATCACCAAATGATACTGATTACTATATTCAAAATAAAAGCCTAGATAGATGACTTTGTGGTTGTAAATACTGCCTACATTCCAGATGACTCAGGTTCAATTCCCAGAATACCATGGCAGCTCACACTGACTGTAAGTCTAGTTTCAGGGGATTGGACATCTTTTCCTGACCTCTATGAGCAAGCTCCCATGCAGAACCCAGACAAAACACTCATATGCATAAAATAAAAATAAACTTTAAAGTTCTACATGCACACATACTTATATATGTACATATATGTATGCATGCACACAGATACACATAGTTATTCAAGGAGCAATGTTGTTACATTTGGAAGACTGATATATTTGGAAATAAAGATATTCTTAATATCATTTAAAAAGATATTTTAAATCAGTATTGTGTCTACTTCTGAAGCAATACTCAGCCTTGTATTTATCTTTAAAATGTCCAGTTTGTACCATTTGTTCTATAAGCAATTAGAACATGTCATGCTACAGCATCCTTACCTCATGACCCCTTGCCCGTTCACAAGGCTGGGAAAATGCTAAGGCAAATCACATCTGTCACAAACAAAGAAGAGTTGAGGGGATTTTGAAGGACAATACAAAGAGGAGCATACAGGTGACCAAGAATGCCAGAGGCCTAGGGTTCCTTAAATAGATGAAAGTGAACAAAGTTCTAAAATAAAAGGAAAAGGAGGAGGAGGAGCAGGAGGAGGAGAAGGCTGCAGATAGGAAGATGAGCTTGCACCAGTGGATGAACCACACCCATGTCCGTATGGGAAGCACTAATCGGACTCAGTGGGGTTAAATGAAAGATTAGATAAAAATTATGAAAGGAAAGGATAAAAATTTGGGAGGTAGATAGGATGTGAATTACTGGGGCAAATATGAGAGGGGAAATTGAGAGCTAATATGGTCAAGTTACTTTGTATGCATACCTACTTATAATAAAATTATGATTTTGTATAAAAGGATAGGCCAGACACATGTGTAAACGTACTGCATTCACTTTAAGGTACCTACATTTTTTTTGAATATTTTCCTAGCATGTCTAACTTATATATGAATATAAATGATTTATAAAAATTGAGTAATTTGCTAGAAAAATCTACAGTTCTTTAATTCTAGACCTTATATTTTGGGGTTTTTAACTCATATAAAAATAAAAGTGAAGATTTTAAGAAAATATAAAACTAGCATAAATTATGGAAAAACTTTAAAAAACAAATAACAACTTCCTCAAAATCCTGTAAATATTATCTAACTCATGAAACTATGTGACCAAATAATCAAGCTGTTTCCTACACAGTCATGTTAATTATTACATAGCCAAATGGGATAATTTTAGCTTAAAAACTGCAAATATAGAATAGAAAATCTGAATAGTTTTTTTTTTTTCTTTGAGATAGGGTATCTCTGTGTAGTTTGGGTGCCTATACTGGGTCTCGCTCTGTAGACCAGGCTGGCCTTGAACTCACAGAGATCAGCCTGGCTCTGCCTCCCAAGTGTCGGAATTAAATGTGTGTGTCACCACTGCCCTGCCTGAGTAGATTTTAAACTTGAATATAGACAGTTTTATTTATTTTTCTATTTTGCCATTGATTAAGTTTCATGTACACATATTGAATATAATCTTTTACTTTTGACAGTATAACGTTTCTAAATTTTAATCTTAGATTTTAATGATTTTCTTTTGTCATACAAAGCAGCTAATTAAAAAATATTTTTAATATGACAGAGCACACCGTGTATATCTAGACATACACAGAGAGAGGAACTTATAATATCTTTTGAATTTAGATTTTAAAATTTGAATGGTTTTATTTTAAATTCTTGCTCTTGTTACCAAATATCTGTAAAAATTATTGTATTTTTAAGTAAAATTTCTATATTGTAACAATTATGTATTCCCATGAAGTTATTATAATTACTAGAGATAGATCTGGTATTGTAGAATACCACACTATTATATTATTCAAAAAATACTAATTTTTTTAACCACAGGGTTCATGGTGCCTATCATTTTTAAAGAAGTTGCTTGCAAGGAATAAGTTCTAAAATGGAATAGGACACCAGAATTATTTACATATTGGAATTATAAAAATTTAATTGTTATTAACTTATTTAAGGAACCAGTAGGAAAGAAGCTAAACATGTGTGTATACTCATCACACAATTCTAGCAACTGTGCAAACCACAAAAAGAAATTAAAGAGATCACCTATTTATGATTAAATCTTCCTTCAATCTATCTCAAATGCTGCTGATACTCTCCTAGCCACTAATCTTTTCCATTTTCCCACAATTTTATCATTTTCAAAGTCATACTGAAGTATCCCCCATAAATGATTTTTGATTGACCTTTAACTCAAAACAGTTCTCTAGAGATTAATATATATATATATATATATATCAATTCTCTATATTCATTGTTGATTCCTAAGGAAGAGTAGAGACTACTGGAGTTTGTTTAAAAGTTCATTGAAATGTAATAACACCATGTTTATTTTGTCCCTTTTAACTTATTTTTATAATTATTAAACATTTTTCTATTATAAATCAAACCATATACAGAATGATCTTTTTTGTGCAAGGAAACCTAGGACTGTTATTGCCAAGTCAATTAATAGTCACACACTCAATCTTTAAATTAAAGGCAAGCTATTTTCTGTGGTGTTTCTGACATTTTATATTTCAATATGCATTAAGTTCAAATATATTCAAGATTTACATTTTAATCTCTGCATATTTTTATTTGAGGGATTACTTACTTGTGAGTTGAGTGCCACAGTGCACATAATGGGGATGCAAAGGAGTGAGTTCTGAGATGCAAACAGGAGATCCCAGGCTTAATGTCTGGTACCTTTACCTACTGAGTTATCTTTCTGGGTCTCATGATTAAATTTGGGTTCATTATATTGTAGGCAAGTACTTACAACAAAGAATTTTGTTTGTTCTCCAAGTCAGTGAGTTTTCACAAGAACTAATAGCCTCTGTTGAAAGGCTAAGTCTATTGAATGTGCAATAGAACTTTGTAAAAAATCAATTGAACTTGTTATGTGGATCTACACTTTGATTCCCTATAACTCTTATGGAATTGCAGTATTCTGCTTTCTCTTACCTGCCAGTTTTGGAAACCCATTCAAATAATTCCTTATTCATGTTCTTTTGGTTGCTCCAAACAAAGCTAGAACATGAAAGTGTCAGTGTTAGCTTCTGAACAACAATAAAAAAAGCTGAGTTCAAAGCCCCCCTCTCTCTGTTCAATTGCAAATTTATATAATATTATTCTTTTATAAAACACTTAAGGATTTTTGAAGAACATGATAATATCTTGATTTAGTCAGATCTCAGTGACATGAAATTCTACTCAGAACATATATTACATAATTCTTTCTGTTTTTGACTTAAAAGTTTTTTCTTTTCTTTTCTCTTTTTAGGTTTTGCTATTAAGAAACTGTAGCAGAAAGTGAGAGCAATGGCTTAGATTTTGCCTGTGTTGCTCATAGTCCATAGTTCAAATCCCAACACCAACATCAAGTAGCTGAGAAACAAGGGATCTAATACTCTTTTTTTGCCTCTGTGGATACCAGTACACACATGCGTATATTCCCAGAAACAAATTTGCATACACATAAGTAAAAATAAAATAAAACTTAGAAAAACAATATGTAACAAAATACAAATTTACTAGGGGATAGATGATATAGATAAATGTACATAGAGATAATAATGATAAATATACAAACATACATACTCCTTCAATAAATCTCCATTATTTGCAGTCTCTTACTCTTTGGATATTATTAAAACTTGTGATTATGGGGAATAGAGAAATCTATGAATAAATTAAGTCATGAGTGAATGTGTGTTAACATGGTCACAGTTATATCAAGGAGCATAGACTTAGACTCATGGGAAAATGGCAAAGCCACCCCAGCCAAAAGTTGAGTCCCAGAGGGATCTCAAATCCTTCATTGGCTCCAAGTATATATAAAGATTATTTGTGTAGAAAATAACCACCATCTTTCTTCCCCAGATATTTTAGGCATAAGACTGCTCCACTCCAGACTATTCCTACCAAGATTAGCTAAATATATCTCCTTGATCCAGAAGCATACAAAAACCCTGTGTTCTTCTTTCTATATATGTAATAAGCCTACCTCTTTGTTCAGAAGTTTGTAGTAACCCTGCCTCTCTGTTCAACACTATCCAATAAATACACTGAGTTCAAAGGTGTTGTGGCTCCATCAGAAACCCCAGTCCACCCAACTCCAACTTTCATGTGTGCTGGTCTGCTTGTCATTTCTTTACTCTCTAATATGCCCCTAGTTAATTTAGTCCCTGGAGCCTTTCAAAAACACAACATGTAATAAGTAAATATATGAGGCACAGTGCAATTACTTATCCATGATTCCATGACTAGAATTTAGAGCTTGGTTTGAACATCAAGCATATTGATTATTGCATTTGCCTGTTTTCTCCAAGAAACAAACAAAACAGTACAAACAAAGCAAAACAAATAAGTGCATATAAGTATAACAAGTATAAGCGTATACATCTAGCCCCATTACCATTTGTCTACTAGTTTCTGTTGTGAGATATTTTATTTGAGTTCTGACAAATAAAGCTTGCCTGGAAATCGGAAGGTGGAGCTCTAGCCAAACAAAAGAAATTTTGAAATAAGCTATTGCAATGCCAAAATCTTACCTAATATCAGCTTATTTTTATGTGTCAAAGCCTCATACACTTCTTTAAAATATTGTTTTAAGAATTAATTCTCCCAGGAGGTAGAGACAAGCAGATCTCTGTGAGTTCAAGGCCAGCCTAGTCTACAGAGTGAGTTCCAGGAAGAAGCACAAAGCTACACAGAGAAACCCTGTCTCAAAAAAACAAAAACAAACAAACAAAAAAATTAATTCCAGCAAGTTTTAAGTAAAAGTTTTAAAATCTATCTTAAGGACATTCCTTGATATTTTTTTTCAACATGGAACCATAAGTGAATGGAAAAAGTGCTGACCACTGAGAGTTTTTAAAATGACATGAAATAAAACACCTTCCAATCAAGTCAACATACTGGAGAATGCACATCTAAATAGTTTCTTTGGGGTTATTTGGTCTACCTCCAATGGAAGCAAATATATCTATACACAGGAGAAGTAATTAGTCCCCTAACCCAGTCTTGCACTTGCATAAGTGCTAATGAGATCACACCTGGTTTTTTTATTTCATTATTATTATTATCATCATCATCATCATCATCATCATCATCATAATCATCATTATTTTGAGACAGGGTTTCTCTGGTCAACAGATCTGGCCCTTCTGGAACTGACTCTGTAGACCATGCTGACCTTGAATTTACAGAGATCTCCCTGCCTCTGATCCTGAGTGCTGGGAATGCTGGGATTAAATGCTTGTATCACCACCACCTGGCTAAGATTTAAAAAGCACCAATACATGCTTTTTTAATTTAAGATAAAATGTGATTAAGTTTACATGGTTGTGTACCTAATTAACTGTATAGATTGACAAAATGTTTTTTAAAGTATTAATCAAAAACAAAATAGCGGTAGACTATTTTAATACTTTTAAAGCCAACTAGGTTGTTTTTTTTTTTTTCATTCACATGCCCTACTTCAAGATGAGACAGATATTTCATCCAATCCTCAATATGTTTCTAAATTTATAGTTCTGAATGTCAGTAACACACACAGGCTATGAAGGAGAATATAAAGCTTATTGTCTTTCTGCTTCTAATGTTGTCATGGAGTTTTTGTTTTTGTGATAGAGAAGTGCATAAAATATATTTGGTACTAAGATGTAAAATTTAATAGGAAGTTGTGCAGCTTCTGTACTGAGTTTCTATTCAACAGCATAGCAATGTATTGAGTCATACACAGTGTAGGTCTGGTTCATTTGATATGTGATATTTTATTTGCATTTTTTTGTAATAAACTTTGTAAAATTAAAAAGATAATAAATTCATGTCAGGTGAAGAACATCGGACTCAAACACTATTTTTGTGCCACTGTATGTGTAATTTTATTGTCATCTACGTTTCGCCACTCTGCACCTATGCTTGTGGCCTCATTGTGAGGGATTTTAAAAGACTGATATGAGACAGTTCATTTAAAATTGGAAAAAAATAAGAACTGAAGGAAAAAAAGCTATAAAGATTCCTTTCAGATGAAGTTCTTCATATTACAGTATTATAACAATATATTTTCTTAATATCTACTTTGCATGTATTAAAAGAATTATTTTAATTAGACATCTTATGCAAGCAAATGAATACTAAGTTAACTTAGAAGACAAAAAATACATATGCATGTGAATAACATTTTAATGAGAATAAAATCTATTAAATTGCAATAAACCTTTTAAAACTTTGAGCCATATGTTTGCTAAAGATGATTTGTTATTTATTCTAGTTATATAAAGTTCCAAATCACTTAATTAGTTAAGATTGAACACCTGTTACCAGATTAAATGTACAATTATATCTCTATGAACCTTTAATAATATTTCCATCATTAAACAATGCCAAATTGTGTTTAATGAATCTTTGTGTTTAAAACTATTTTATTTAACACATTGCTAGTGTATTAACACTGAACTTTGACAAATAGCATTAGAACTGACTTTTTTTTTCAATGTGTTTTTCTTTTCTCCCTACCTCATACCATGGCATTTTGAAATTAAGGAAACTTGCCAAAATTTTGCAGTAAGTTGGACATTCCTTTTAAAGAGTTAAACTATTGGAAGGATCATAAAATGCAAAAGGCACATTTCTAAATATATCCTGAAACTTGACAGAGTATAAGAGCTGAGACATAAATGCAGAACACCCCTTAGCTTCATACCAGCTATGAACACATATGTCAGCTGATTATAACTTCTCTGTGTTCCACACATAAGAATGAAACCACCATTAGTATCTATTTTGGGTTACATGCAAGTAAATGTTAGCACACAAGAAAAGTTAAAAATATGTAATATGAAAATACCAAAGGACTATTTTAATGTATATGCTTTACTCTGTATAATGAGAGGTGTGTATAAAACAATATGTTGATGCTACTTTCATACCATGGACTAATGATATCTTTTTATTAATTTTGTATATACAAACAGAAGTTCTGCATCAATACATGGATCACATTACTTATTATAATAACACTTAAATGAGTAAAGTTGCAATTGTTAACTTATACACCAAATATTTATACAAATCTGAGTAGATTGGCTAATTCACTAAAGAGTGATGAAAGAATTTTATGTGTTCAACAAAACTCGAGTTGAAGCATAGCTAACAAAATTTTCCATTTTTTTCAACTACTATCAAACACTGGAGTCAGAATTGGAAAGTTTGATTATTTCTTTCAAATGTGCTTGCCTAACATTGATTCAGTCTTGTTTAGGATGAAGCAAGATGACAGTTTGAAATGTCCTAGAGTACCTGGGCAGTTAGGGTATGCGGAAAGAAGGGAGGAGGTTCAGGTAACCGAACATCACTAACATGAAGTATTTTTCTTTTTCTTTTCTTGGTGGGTTTATGATTGGTGTTTTCACAGAGGTCTTAGGCACACACTGAGAACTATAATTAAGAGAGTGGTTTCCATTTGTGCAGGGCTAAGGGTCCACTTCAATCACGTCCAACCCCTTCAAGTGAGAATAGGATGAGTAGGGGAAGGCAATGAAATAAACTGAGCCGTTGACCAAGGAGCATCGTGAAAAAACTTCATACTGGAGGAAAAAATACTTCAATCTTGTTCAGAGTTGTAGCTGAATCCAATTTTATCAGAAATCTGCATTAGATCTCTTCCTCTTGCGTTCTCTGACTTAAGACAACTTTTATTTACCAACGTGTGAGCTCCAGTGTCAATTATTATTGTGCAATGAGATACGCTTCTTCTCTCCAGATGAACATATTACTTAAAGATGTATTGTCCTTAGTCATTTACATTTTCTACAATACTTTCAAAGCTAGACAATCTCTAAAAATGAAATACGCAATATGAATAAATGATGATGACATAATATGTATCTTCAAAGGGGAAAATATACCTCAAGGACCAGTGAGAGCATACATAAACTGATTTGTATCATAATATGATTTTCCTTTCTGATTTTCATAATTTCTAATTTCATTAATTATTTGTATTGTAAACTAAAATGCAAATAATTCAATCTATTTTATGGTTGTACCAAAACATACCTCCTTTCCCAAAACTTGGAGAAACATAACATTATCTAACAAAACTTTAGGGCATTTTAAAACACTAGAACTTATCTGTGTAAAAAGAGAAATCATTTACTAATCAGTGCTAGGTTATGCTTTGGAAATATTAAAATATAATTACTATTTTCTAGAAACTCAATCAAGGATTACGTTGTAATTATTTTATTCACCAATAATAGCCATTCAACTGATTTGGGACTTTAGGAAGGCTGTTGAACACAATAAGCATGGATTAACAGCCATCCTTTTCGAATCCTGGAAGACAGAAGTGTTAGAGAATATTATTTTACGGTGTGCTACCTTTGTTTATGTTGCATTTGTTTAATTCTGTGAAGCTATGCTACTTTGCCTGTCTAAAACACCTGAAGGTCTAACAAAGAACTGAATGGCTGTGGCGCATACATGAGCTACAAAGATGGTGCCCAGAGGAAGTTAGCTGAAGTAGTTTACACAGAGATTAGACACAAATGGAGCTGAGAGGAAGTGAGACCAAGTTGTTTACACTGAGAGTAGATACAAAGATGGTACCCAGAGGAAGTTAACTTAAGTTGTTTATACAGTGATTAGATACAAATGGTGCAGAAGCAAGTTAGCTCAAGTTGTTTACACTGAGATAAGATACAAAGATCAGGAGATGACGCCAGTGCATAAACAAATAGTAAACAATGAAATGAGGTATAGGTTGACCTTTAAAATGATTGGTTGGTTCCTTCTGCCCCCTCCTAGGGTTCTGAGGTTTTCTGCTGTAAAAGAGGCTTCCTGCCTGACAATAAAGGAGTTTATTGCTTGACTTGACTTCCCTGCTGTGTCTGATTGTCTCCAGGTAAGAGGAAGGCTGGGAAACCGGTGAGCAGTGCACTTCCCTTTCCTCTTCCAAAAGTTCCCAGTGGGTCAAGACCCCACAAATGGCCAATAGCTAGGCAGGAGAAAAGATAGGCAGGGCTGGCAGGCAGAGAGAAGACATGAAAGAAGAAATCTGGGAGGAAGGAAGTAGCCAGAGATGGAGGAGGACTCAGGGGCTAGCCATCCAGCTACATAGCCAGACAGGGTGTAAGAATGGAAGAAAAGGTATACAGAAATAGAGAAAGGTAAAAGTTCAGAGGCAAAAGGTAGATGGGGATAATTTAGTTTAAGAAAAGCTGGCAAAAAAACAAGTCTAGCTGAGGCCAGAAATTCATAATTAAGAATAAGCCCCCATGTGTGATTTGTTTGCAAGCTGGGTGGCAGCATCCCCCCCCCAAAAAAAAAGACAGAACAAAAACAAACAACAACATTTTGGCATTTCAATGTGGGGCCATAGAAAGCTGAACAACACAGAAATGCTGAAAGGTGTATGAATGGAGGGCTAGCTTAAAAGGTTTCAGAGGGGAACAATATTAGCATCTTAGCTAGATATCATTCTTGTGATATTTTGGCATAGAATGTGTCTGATCTGTTCTCTTGTCCTAAGAACTTGCCTGAAGCTAAATTGAAAATTAATAGATTGATTTCCCGGGAGGAGATTTCAAGATAGTCTAATATTGTCCCTGCCACTTGTTTATTAGTAGTCACTCTTGTGCACTTCAACAATGAGAAAGACCAAGTCAGGTGACAAGGAACACAAAATGTACAAATTGAAGATAAGAATAGCATTAGATAATTTGAAGTTGTAGCAATGGCTTGTGCTGAAAGAGGAGAGAGAGACCTTATCTGAAATGGACTAAGGGAGAGGTGCCCTTAGGTCACAACTTCACTCAACTAACTTTCCAACTTGTAAAAGGGGGAAAAGGGCCTGAGGAATTTTCTGCCCCTAAAAATCAACAAGAAAACAGTTTCTTCAGATGCAATTTAAGGAGGGCAGTCTCCATTACAAGAGGTCAGTAGAACTTGGCAGTGTTTTCCATGTAGTTCTGGCTTTTGATTTATGAGAATACAAGGTAAAGGGGTTGTGCAATATTCCTCTGCAGTTAAAAGAGTGTCAGCCTCTGTTGACTACCCATGGGAGGCCTTACCCAATATAAGGAGTGAATGGGGAGTGGGATGGGGGAGGGGGAAGGAACAGAAGAATGGGAGTAGGGGAGCTGTGATTGGTATGTAAAATGAAAAAATAAAAATAAAAAAAGAAAAAGAGTGTCCCTGAGATCAGGTCTGACTGTGAAAAGTCATTGCATGAAGCTATGAAAGTAAAGCCTGGAATCTTAGAGACACCAGTGTGTTGGAGATACCAATGTTATGGCATACCTGCCAAAGAGTGGAACCAGTCCAAGATAGAAAAGTATGCTGTAGGCAGAAAGGCTACGATGGAGGAGTCATGACATCAGGCTACGGGAGTTGGAGTTTGCTCTGTGAAGTTTCAATTTTACTTCCCTCTATTATTTTCTCTCAGTTTCCTCCATGCCTCAATTTTGGAGTGCCAATATGTATTCTGTGCCATTGTGTGTTACAAGTATGTAATTTGCTTTTAGATTTTAACTTTACGGAGAGTTATAATTAAGACATTGCCTTGAGTCCCAAAGAGACTTTGAGCTTATGAACTGTGTTGAATTTATTGAATTTTTTATTAGGAAGTGACTACAAGTCATTGAGGATGAAGGAGTAGAATGTGGTGGTTTGAAGGAGAATAGTGACCACCATAGACTTTTTGAAAACTCAGTCCCTAGAGGGTTGAACTACTAAGAAAGGATTAGGAAGTGTGGAGGATGTGTCACTGGGAGCTGCCCTTGAGGTTCCAAAAATATCAAACCATTCTCATTCTGTGTCTCTCTGCTTCAAGGGTGGCAATCAAGATAGGAACTTCCAGTTGTTCCTTTGCTCTGCCATTGTGACTGTAACCCCCTGAATCCATAGGCCACATTAAATGATTTCTTCTATAAAAAATAAATAAACAAATATGCACTAAGTCAAGCAAGGGCTCTCAAAATCATCAACTTATTTCTCCTCAGATCTTTGTAAAATTTGAAAACTGAAATAGTCAAACGTGGAGATTCATGAATGTTATTAACTACTGTAACATTATTTAAAACAATGTTACACACTCACTTATACTGATGCACATACATTTAATATTTTGCCTTCTAATTTTATATCTTCATTTTGCATTTACTGTAGTCATAAAAATACTACTCACTCATTCCAATGGTGAATGACATTAAATTTGTCATAAATATTTCATGAAGCATAAGTTTGTAATAATTTTCTCACACAATCAACTTAGAGGATGTCTCTATTAAAACATGTATATTTTTATTATTTTTATGATTATTGATTTGTTGTTCGCTGTTGGGAGTGGTATATCATTGTCTTTTATTTTATTGAGGTTAGATTATATAATATATAATCCATAATTAACTTTCTCCAACTTTTTAATGTTTCCATTGAAATATCGTTATGTGCAACACTTTCTTGCCATTACACATTTTTACATTGAGTATTAGTTAAGATCTTCTTCATCCATAAGACTCTAAAGTATGGGAGCCCACAGAGACTCCATAGTGTGGCCTTATTCCATCTTGACTCAAGGTCAGAGAGCTTGTTTTTCCCCACAAGGCTGCATAATTAGGATGCTTTGGCCAAAGACGTGGTTACTGTCTTATAGTTCAAGGCCAATTGAACTATAAAAAGACAGAATGCTTTGCTGTAAGGTGTGATGACTAGATGTTTTGAAAATAAGGAAAGGTTTACACTTGTCTGTACTTTGTCCTTGAGACGGGGAGGTCTTTTGCCTTTTCCCTTGTTGGTGTATAAAAAGTCAATGAGGAATAAACTCATGGTGCCTGTGGTATTGACCCAGAACACTCCCAATGCTAGTCTATATCTCTGTCTTTTTCTTTTACATTGTCTACATCATTATTTTTCATATCTATTATTTCTTAATCATTATTCCTCCATTCAAAGACTGTTAGATAGTCAGGTGGGAACCAACACTGAAGATGTTAATGCATATCTTCATCCATCGTGTTTGCTTCTCCTTTCATGTTTTTATTTAGTAAATATATATTTCTTATTTCAAAGCATATGGAGCACGCTGCTTGTTTCCTTCCACAGAGCAATCACATAGCCCAGGTCTTTTGGTTTATACATTGTTACCTTATCTCTTTCCAATGTTAACTACTCATTAAAAGTTTTCTAACTTTAAATAATTTTATTTCAGATCACATTTGACATTTCCCCACATTCATTTTTTGTCCTTGTTTCTTAACCCATGACATACATTTAAACACTTACTCACTGAAGAATAGCTCACATATATCAGCAATAACTTATTCTTTAGATAAATTTTTCTTACATAATAAGAATGCTCCTTTACATTTTAAAATACATTCATATAGTGCATAGAATTTTTAACACTTCATGGCTACTATTGAATTATGTGTGTACTTTTTGTTTCTTTGCAGGTAGACATCAAATAACAGACATTTTATATCATCATTCATATATTGATTAGATTTCTCTATGGGTTTATAAGAGAATTGTGGTGATATTGTGTTTCCCCAAAATATTGTGTACCCTAATAAACTTATTTGGGGGTCAGAGAACAGAAAAGCCATTAGATACTTAGGATAGGCAGTGGTAGCACATGCCTTTAATCCTAGCATTCCAGAGGCAGAAATCCATGTGTTCAAAGATACAGCCAAGCATGGTGACTCACGCCTTTAATCCCAGAAAGCAAACCTTTAATCCCAGGGAGTGGTGGTAGAAAGCAGAAAGGTATATAAGTCGTGAGGACCAGAAACTAGAAGCATTTGGCTGGTTAAGCATTTGGCTGGTTAAGCTTTTAGCTGGTTAAGCTTCAGGCTTTCGAGCAGCAGTTCAGCTGAGAGCCATTGGGATGAGGACACAGAAGCTTCCAGTCTAAGGAAACAAGACCCACTGAGAAGTTGGCCAGGTGAGGTTAGCTGTGGCTTGTTCTGTTTCTCTGTCTTCCAGTGTTCACCCCAATACTTGGCTCCAGGTTTGATTTTATTAATAAGAACTTTTAAGATTCTTGCTACAGAGAATATTAATATGTCTAATGATAGAAGTAATATTTGTTATTGTGTTAGATGTGAGGATTTTGCACACAGTTTGCTTTTCAAGGCTTAAATGTGTTTATAATTTATATGATTTGAAGTGATTTTCTACAACGATTAATTTCATTTCATATCTATCTGTACTGTAATATTTCTCAATCATAATATGTTATCTACAGGTAAAAATTTCTAAATCAATAAATATTTAGAAAATTTTGTTGATTTAATGATATACTTGATTCGCATATTAATAGACTCAAAACATTAAACATTCTAAAAATTAAAAAAAATGTTTAATAAATTAACACCAGAAATGAGACTGATGTCTTTGTTTCAGTGATGTGTCAATTCAAATGTATAATGTCAGTCTTCAAAACTACATATATCTTTAAAAAATAACTTGTTTATTGTAAGTGTTAGGTTAATTTGTTAGTATATTTATTTTTATAGATCGATCAATGTTGTTACTTATAATGGCTAGTGAAAGATGCCATTTTGAAACTCAGAAAATTGAATTTACAGTCTGCTCACATTTTAGGAATATAAAATTTGAAAATATACTACAAGATATTGTGATTATGGTACCTGCTATAAAGTATCCTACCTACACATGACAATGAGAATTTTATAAACCATATCACTTAATAATGGACATTCAACCTATGATTTTAGATGTTTGTCTGGATGTTTGTTATATTCCATGAAGATCAAATTATTAAAATTTACTCTCAGCCAGTATCTTGTAGTATGTAGAAATACATTCCTATGAAAGCTGATGTGATTTCTATGCTTTGACTTATATAAATCAAAAATTACCTTAAAAATGAAGATCACGAGAAAGGATGTTTTTAGTTCCTCTACACATTGGATACTGATTTTGAGCATACTTTCTCATCTATGTATTATTTTTATCAACATTCTATAGGGAAGTATGGAAGAACAAAAGAAAAATGAATCAGTTGTGAATACACAGCAAGCAAAGTAATTGAATGTGGATCAGGGAGAGAGAAAGTGTTAGTGATGGTCAGTATCTGTGGCACTGCATCAGGGAAACTAAGAAGTGATGAATTTAAAATTCAGAACCTCATTTTCTTATAGAAAAGAAGAGACAGAAATGAAATATCTCTTGATTTTCACAGTGTTAAAAACTGACATTGTCGAGCTGGGCGTTGGTGTCGCACACCTTTAATCCCAGCACTCGGGAAGCAGAGCCAGGCAGAGTGAGTTCAAGACCAGCCTGGGCTACCAAGTGAGCTCCAGGAAAGGCGCAAAGCTACACAGAGAAACCCTGTCTCAAAAAACAAAAACAAAAACAAAAACAAAAACTGACATTGTCACAAAGTGATCCAAACCTCATCCATCAGTACAGGACATTGGGAAATGTGAACCTCAGCAGTACTGTGGATGGTTCATCATTACACCAAATATACTGGAAACAGTAAGACACTTTTCAATGTAAGCAAGTATCATTATTTATTTAAATGCTTAAATTAATGCCACATAGTGGAAAATGTTATCTCTACATTGGTACAATTTCATTAATAATATTATTCTTATTCAAGTGTCTGTAGTTTCAAAGCTTTTCAAATACTGAAATGTATTGGTCACTAATAACATTCAAAATCAGGCAGAAAAGCAAGGGAAACTGCAAAATAAATAACTAAATAGTAGTTACAAACATCACATAGAGCCGAAGTAACTAGATTAAGACTTATTATTTAATGTCTGTATCTATGTCTGTCTGTCTGTCTGTCATGTTTGTAGTTTTACTCATGCAACACCACTACTGAAAATAAATCCTGCACCCCAATAGCAGGGATTTTTGTAATATTTTTAGGACAGTACCAATGATGTTTCTTTGTATAAATGTGCTTCGAGGACAACTGATCTTTTTTGCCCACCTCATAAATGTCAAACCTTCAGCTGCAATGGAAGGTGATGTGTTCATGCATCATCACGTTCCTCTTCCCATGGGATAGATAATGGCTTTGCTCCATGGGAACCACACACTCATGCTGCCTCTTGTGATCATTTGCCCACTGCTGTTTCTCTCATTCCATCATGTGTCCTGTGATGTGAGCAGTGCTTCGGTGAACTCTTTCGGTGTGTCTTCTGCATACTGTGTGTAGTTATTTTCTCTCCTTGCCTCACCATCATGCAGCTCTCTGTCTGTCACCCTCCTGTCATCTGTCCTCTGAGGATATCTTCCTCAGTCCTGCTCTTACAGTGAGCATTGCCTCAGTGCTCGAGTGGGCTGTGATCCAAGATATGAGTGTTTATGAATGAAAGCCTTTGCCAATCTTCTGACTCATCCAAAGCATATTGAAATTTCACATTAATACAGAGCCCTGCTCAGATTTAGATATTTCCACAAAATTGACTACAAAGAAATATTCTGAATTCCTGAAAATTTCCCATGTTGATTTAGAGGTGGGAGGGAACATGAGTAAAGATTGTGATAGAGTTATTGAAAGAAAGGGATTAGTGGGATAAGGGTATTTATAGAAATAGAATTAGTATAAGGAGCTGCCTCAATGGGTTATAGAGGCTGGCAAGTTTGGAGGTGCAGTGTAGGTCAGCCACTCCATCCTTGGGAAAACAATGTGTCTGAAGGCCAGCAAGCCAGTGCTGGAGTGATGCAATATAATGTGAAGGAAGAGGAGGCTGGATTTTGTGGTTTGCTTGTTGTTAATTCCTCTTTTTCTTTTCTCTCTTCTTTTTCTTAAGTTTCAAGCAATATACTCCGGTAGCACGTATAGAATATTTATTTCTACACAAACTTTACCAATTTAAATATTCTTCTTACCTAAAGGCATCTTACAAGTTGACCTAAAACAAATCACCATGCTTTTTTTTTTTTTTTTTTTTTTTCATCCAGAGTGCTGCTTTTTTTATAGAGAATTCAGTAAGCACGGATAGATTCATGTTGTGTTCCAAATCATAGATCCTATCATTTCTGTTCCCAGACATGTGTTTCACTTCCTCTTGTATACCTTTTAGTCATCGTTGATAAATCGTAACAAAACAGTTATCTTTTACAATAATTTTTACTTATCAACCATAACCCAACTTTCAGGCAACTCTTGTATTTTCAAAGACAACCAGACAGAAAATCTCCAAGCCAGCCTGGTCAGACTGCTTTGTCCCAAGCAGTGTATTATTAACTCTTAATTGTCAGAGTGCCCAAGAAGAATCCTCAGGCCAAAGCTGCTGCAGTTATTATTCAAATTTTGGCATAAGTCAATGTTTACATTTAATATTGTTATAGAATTTGTTTATATATCTAATTCTGACATTCTTTTATTTCTTGGTCATATGACATCATAGTGGCCTTGTACAACAAGCTAACTTTTCTAAAGGGAGGTCCCAACACCTCATTCTTTTATCATCTTTCCACACCATCCTTTGCCCATCAATATAAGGCCCTGAGTAGGGCAGAGGTAACTCCAGCTAGTCTAACTTTGTTGTGGTATATGGCACATAATCACCTAAGCATAGAGGAGGAAGGGTCTTGTAATCTGATCTTCGGCCAACTCCTCTAGTCCACTGAATCTTGTTGACCTTTTAAAATTTACTTTGTTTTGATTATCTTCTTCCTGAGTAAGTGCAAGGATGGATGTTTTAAGAATATCTGCAGAAGATGGTGGCTCACACCTTTAGTCCCAGCACTCAGGAGGCAGAGCCAGGCAGATCTCTGTGAGTTCAAGGCCAGCCTGGTCTACAGAGCGAGATCCTGGACAGGCACCAAAACTACACAGAGATTCCCTGTCTTGAAAAACAAAAACAAAAACAAAAACAAAACAAAAAGGAGATAAGGATAATGCTTGTGTTTTGTAGAATATTGGTTAGATTATAAATAAATTAACATTAAATTAAACATTTTTGTACCATTAACTTAACTTAATTAACTGTGTTTGGGTGGGAAAACTGTATTACACCTGATTCCAAAGTACATTGAATTGTTCACATTGTAAGCATGTATAAATTACCTAGTCATGGATGGGTTTGGTAAAACTTGTACAGATATTTTTCTTTTTTTAATTAAGAAATTTTTTATTCATTTTACATAACAACCAAAGATCCTCCTCCCTTTCCTCTTTCCACCTCCCCCGCAAACTGTTCCCACCATCAACCCACCCCTCATTCCCTTCTCCGAAAAGGTAAGTCCTCCCATGGGGAGTTAGCAGAGCCCGGTACATTTAGTTGAGGCAGGTCCAAGCCCTTCCCCCTGCATCAAGGCTGTGCGAGGTGTCCCACCATAGGTAGTGGGCTCCAGAAAACCAGCTCATACACCAAGGATAGATCCTGATCCTACTGCCGGGAGCCCCTTAAGCAGATCAAGCTACACAACTGTCTTGCTTATGCAGAGGGCCTAATCCAGTCCCATGGAGGTTCCACAGCTGTTTATCTAAAGTTCATGAATTCCCACTAGCTCGGTTTGGTTGTCTTTGTGGGTTTCCCCATCATACAACCCATAGCTACAGAGAAGCTTGCTAACAAGGAGGACCCTAAGAGGGATGCATGGATCATCCTGTGAAGGGGAAATAGATGAGATCTCCATGAGTAGACTGGGGGTGAGCAGATGCAATAGGGGGTAGAGGATGGGGATGAAAATATAAGGGAAAGGGATGTTTTAGATGGAACAGGGACGGAGTGGGAGAGCAATGAAAGAGATACCATGACAGAGAGAGATACCATGGGCATAGGGATGAACCTGGTGCTAGGGAAGTTCCCAGGAATCCACGAAGATGACTCCCCCTTAGACTACTAGCAATATTGGAGAGGGTGCCTGAACTGGCCTACCCCAGTAATCAGATTGGTGAATACTCTAACTGGCATCATAGAGCATTCAACTAGTAACTGATAGAAACAGATGCAGAGATCCACAGCCAAGCACTGGGCCAAACTCAAGGAGTCCAGTTGGAGGGAAGACGGATTCTATGAGCAAGAGGCATGAAGATCATGATGGGGAAAGTACAGGTATTTTTCTTAATGATATAATTTTTTTCATTTTGATTTATTCTGCAAAAAGAATAAATAAAATATTTGTAATAAGATCAATATATTTTAAAACAAAATTTGAGGATGCAATGATTATTTAAGTGTTGTAATCAAATATAAATTTACTTGTATTATGATATTTCTATCAATTTAGGTTTATATATATATATATATGAACACTTTATATTGAGGGGTAGAACATCTCCAGTTTTATTATGAGACCATTTTCAAAGTTATCATCTACATGATTTCTTTGAGTCTTTTAAATATATTTTACATTAAAAAAGTAATTTGGAACGTAGAAGTAGATTCTTTCTTAAAGGCAACATCATTATTTACATTTAAAGATTACAAGTAATGATAACAATTTTATGATTTACTAATATCAGTATTCTGTCATGACAGTCACTATTAATTTTACATTCCAGGAATATTAATTTGAGTTTATATTTATATTTACCTTCCACTAATATGTGAAAAAAATCTGTAGCTGTAATTGAATTATATACCTGTTACTACAGGCTTAGTTAAATATTTGACATACTCAAAATACTTTATATGCCCTTTACATGTTTGGAAGAGTATAATATTCTTACTTCTATTATTTTCATTTATAATTGTTAACATGTATTGTGCTTATGTTAATATATACTGTGCTTATGCTTCTAGTTTTTAAAAAGGATACAGCTAGACTGTTTAATAGTCATTCATAATCACTATGGAGAAAGTAGAGCCTAGCCAAACAATCTGGAAAATGTACACTGAGAAAAATCCTGTGCCAAATGAGTAAGCAGGCAAAATAATGTCTAAAGAGCATTGTCCTGCTGTCCAATTTACACCTTGGTTCAGGTGCAGTATGGATGCCCCCTCCTCTCCACATTAGGACACTAACTGAGCAATCAGCTAGCTCATTGTGGATTCAACTGCTGTTTCCAAACACAGGATGCCTGCCTCCAAAGTCGGTGTTGCTAAGTGCCTGATTACACTTAGACAATAATGGGCTGCCAAGGCATTTCTTTCCTTCAGCTTTAACACTAAAGCCAATAGACATTCTGTATGCAGAGCTGAGCAGAGGCTAACATGGCATCAGCAGATTTAAATTAGGTTATTTCCACTTAATCTCCTTTCCTACACACATTTATACTTTAGTGGATTAAGTAAAAGATCTCTGGAACCCAAATATTTTTAAGAGAATATGTAAAGATTCAGTAAAAATAGCCCACTATATATGTCTATATTCATCAGACTTAAAAGTAACATTAAGCTCTTCACACATCCAATTTCACTTAGCCAAATGATAATACCTCTTTCAGGCATATTTCATTACAATTAAAACCTTAGCAATTGTTTCATGAAATTTGTAATTAGATATTCATAACAAAATATTTTTGCTTTTTTTGTTCCAGCACAGATAAATCTGGAGAACATAACCTAAATTATTCTGTATTTTGTCAATAAGATAAAATTGCGTCATTTCCCTCTTCCCTTCCATCCGTCTAGATGCTCACATGCACTCCACTTTGATTTTATTCCAATTCATGATCTCTTTTTTCTTTAATTGTTGTAATATACGCAATTTTGTGTGTTTATGTTAATATTATTATTACTTATACTTTCTTTTAAGCAGAAAGACAACAGTCACAGGAAAACATATATTGTATCACTCTATTTACATGCTGCCCAAAGGCAGCCAAATTACCGACTGCAGGTACAAGAGTGATTTTCAGGGAATGCAGTTAACAAGTGGTTGTGAGTTAAGTTAATGCATACAGAGATTAATAGTGTACGACAAATTATGAGGTTTGTCAATATGACAGTTCAGATTCATGTAACACTTACGAGTTATACATGATTAAGTAGGTAAATACATTACATCCCAACTGAAGTTTCCCTCCCTCCACTCCTCCCATTTCCCCCACAGACCTCCCACTCCCCGATATCTGCTCCCTTCCCTTTCCTCCATTCCCTTGAATATCCTTCATTTCCCTTCTTTAGAAAAGAACAGGCCTCCCAGGGATATCAACTGAACAGAGCATAGCAAATTACAATAAGACAAAACAAAAACCCTCGTTATCAAGGCTGGATGAAGAAACCCAGTGGAAAGAAAGGGTTCAAGTGTAGAATAGTCAGAGATACCTCCCACTATTACTGTTAAGAGTTCTATTAGAAGAGTAAGCTGTGCAACCATAACACAAGCAGAGGACCTAGGTCAGAGCCATGCAGGCTCTCTGTTCGTTCAGTCTCTGTGACCTCTATGAGCCCGGGTTAGTTGATTGTGTGGGTTTTCTTGTGGTTTCCTTGACTACTCCGGATCTTATAATCCTTCCTTCCACTGTTCTTCAGGGTTCCCTCAGCTCTGCCTAATGTGTGGCTGTGGGTCTCTGCATCTGCTCCCATCAGTTGCTGGATGAAGCCTGTCTGATGACTACTGGGCTAGGCACCAATCTAGAAATATAGCAGAGTATCATTAGAAATAATTTCATTGATATTTATTTATTTATTTATTTATTTATTTATTTATTTATTTATTCATTCATTCATTTATTTTGGACAATCAGTCGTTCAGTCGTGTTTGTTTTTATCCTAAATCTCTGGGCTAGATGGCCAGGAACCAGAGGCTGGGTGTTGTCTATATTTTACTACACTTAAAAATATATATTAAACTATGAAAATATATCATGACCTTTTTGTCTTTTAGAAAATTCAATCCATTTTTTCCCTTATAATTCTTTTCCCCTGGTGATTAACATTGAGAGTGATAGTGCAAAATTCTGTAGACAAAAATAAAGATAGGGCTGTAGGATGGCTCGGTGGATAAAAAGTTCCTGCCAGCACTCCTGATCCAGGTGATTTGAGTTTAATATCACAGACTCACATGGTAGAAGGAAGAGACTCTCGAAATGAAGGCAGAATGATTTTAGTAGTAATTCCAACAGTCCTTGAGAAAAGTAACAATTTTAATGGAAATACATTTATTTTTACAAAAGAAGAGAGTCTTTGCCAGTGACACATCCAATAGTTAATTAACATCCAGAATATGCAAAGATCGCAAACCAAAGTCTCAAGAAAACAACAAAACCACTAATAAATAATGGGCTATAGATCTGAAGAAAGTTCTAAAAAGAAGAAATGAAAAATGGTAAGAAATATCTAAAAATATCTTCTTATCATTAAGAACATAGAAATTAAAACTACTCTGAGAATTCATCTTATCCTCTGGCAGAATGGTTAAGATTAGAAATAAAACTCACAGCAAACTGTCCCAAGAAAGCATGGAAAGGAAAAACCTTACTCACTGTTGATAAATTGCAAACTGCTGAAGCCCTGTGGAAGTTAATTAATGCAGAGAAACCTCAAAAAGGTAAATAGATCCATATGACCCAGCTATACCACTCTGTTGAAAGCTTTCTTGTCTGACTACCTTTGGACAGCCAGCCTCCAAATAATGACCTAGAGACTTATTATTAATTATGAAAGTTTGGTCTTAGCTTAGGCTTTTTTCCAACAAACTCTTACAACTTAATTACCCTACAATTTTCAATCTACATTCTTCCATGGGGCTCAGTTAACTTGTTCCAAGTCTGGTGGAAAATGCATGCCTAGATTCCTCCTCCCAGTTTGTCTCTCTCTGTCCAGAAGTTCCTATCTTCCCTGCCTTGCTATTGACCATTCAGGTCTTCATTACGCCAAACACAGCAATATATCTTCACACAGTGTACAAATACCCCACACACCATTCTTGGGTGCATTCCCAATGTACTCATTTTCCTCTTAGTGATACTAGCTTCAGCAAGTTGATTGTTGCCCTAATCAAAATTGTAATCATCCTAGATATTTCAACTGATGGTTTGAGAAAATGTGGCATATATATATATATATATATATATATGAATTATGTTCAATTGTAAAGAGAATTAAATTAATGAAATTTACAATTAACCAAAGATATGGACTTATTTCCTTATTCAAGACACTAAACAAAATGTCATGCTCCTCACAATGAACAAGGCATTAGTGCTTCTATTACCACTGTCTTCTTGCAAAAAGACAGTTAGGTTGAAAAATCAGGACCATGCAATAAAAGGACAGTCATTCATTTGTTCCAACAATCATATGTCTCATGCAAAGACTATCTGATTTCTGAGTCAATTAAACCTTCAGTAATTATTTAATTATTTTAGATTAGTTTCCCAAATTTCATTTTTCCCATTTCTTTCACCCGGAATTCTAAACCTGCCTGAATGATGACCATGTAAACGTTGTAGACTCTCGTGGGGCTCACTCCTATGTCCAACGTCGTTTCATCTGTCCTTGCGTCTTTATTATCTTCCACGTGCTCAGAGAGTATTTTCTGCCACCTCTACTAATCCGTATGTCTTCTGTCTGACACCATAAATGGTGTATGAAATGATAGTCCAGGTGCTTTGTTTTGAAGAATTCCCAGTTAGTCTAGGAGGTCATTCTTCCATTCTTCTGTTTCTTTACTCTGCTACAGATCAAATGCAGGACCCAGTACAAAATACCCAGGTTTTCCACCACTGAAAGATATCCCAAGCCCTGGTCTTTCAGTTCTACTTTACTTATTGGGTAAGGAGCAACCACACAATCTTAGTACTGAAATTTCACTGATACAATGCTATCCACCTACCAAAGCATTTTTAAAATGGCATATAGACTTAATCATCAGAGGTCTATATTATAGTAATTACACACGTTATTGGTAGCTCAAATTCTTGATCATTAAACTATACTTCACTTCAAGCTATATCAATGATAAGAGCATCACTTACATGGAAATAATTATTGGAGGAATAATTAATGAATCTTATTGAATTATAGCTTTGTCCATCTCTCTAAATCTATTCTTCCTATAACATAAAATTCATTATACCTACATCTATCTTTAAAATGTAAACATATGATTTTAAGTGATAAATTAAAAATATACTTTATTTCAAGCTAAGTGAAAATTTTCACACATTGAGGAACAATTTCAAAATAAATAATCACCTGTGATTTTATGATATTAGTCATGGTTTTCCTCTGTGTGTGTGTCTGTTTGTGTGTGTGTGTGTGTGTTTTGAGATAAAGATGTTGTTCATATACCACTGTATCCTTTTTAAACCTTAATCTTTATCAGTACATGTATTCTTTCATATAAAATATATTTGCTAGGTAGATTATAATGCACACCTTGAGAGATAATTATATATTATAGAAGTTAGCATCTTATGCAATACAAGTGTTTGATCATATAGTCAAGATTTCTTTATTTACTACAAAAAAATCCATGTCACACATTTTTGTACATATTTGTGTGTTAAAGGGAAACTGCTTTACACTGACCTTAGTTAATAAACAGAACACATGATTTGGAAATTAAAATATTGACATATAGTTATTCATAATCTTTTATGTTAAAAAAATCATCAGCTGGGTAATGGTAGTGCACGCTGTGGTGGTATTGTGTTCCCCAAAATATTGTGCACGCTAATAAACTTATCTGGGGTCAGAGACAGAGCAGCCACAATGTTAAACATGAGGATAGGCAGTGGTAGCACACGCCTTTAATCCTAACATTCCAGAGGCAGAAATCCATGTGTTCAAGGATACAGCCAAGCATAGTGACTCACGCCTTTAATTCCAGAAAGTGAGTCTTTAATCCCAGGGAGTGGTAGTA
>CABHPH010163145.1:63959-89175 GCA_902168325.1 Peromyscus nudipes
TGAGAGATAATTATATATTATAGAAGTTAGCATCTTATGCAATACAAAAGTGTTTGATCATATAGTCAAGATTTCTTTATTTACTACAAAAAAATCCATGTCACACATTTTTGTACATATTTGTGTGTTAAAGGGAAACTGCTTTACACTGACCTTAGTTAATACACAAAACACATGATTTGGAAATTAAAATATTGACATATAATTATTCATAATCTTTTATGTTAAAAAATCATCAGCTGGGTAATGGTAGTGCACGCTGTGGAGGTATTGTGTTCCCCAAAATATTGTGCACGCTAATAAACTTATCTGGGGTCAGAGACAGAGCAGCCACAATGTTAAACATGAGGATAGGCAGTGGTAGCACACGCCTTTAATCCTAACATTCCAGAGGCAGAAATCCATGTGTTCAAGGATACAGCCAAGCATAGTGACTCACGCCTTTAATTCCAGAAAGTGAGTCTTTAATCCCAGGGAGTGGTAGTAGAAAGCAGAAAGATATATAAGGCGTGAGGACCAGAAACTGAAGCATTTTTGGCTGGTTAAGCATTCAGCCTTTTGAGCACAGTTCAGCTGACAGCCATTCGGATATGAGGACACAGAAGCTTCCAGTCTGAGGAAACAAGACCAGCTGAGAAGTTGCCCAGGTGAGGTTAGCTGTGGCTTGTTCTGGTTCTCTGATCTTCCAGTTCACCCCAATACCTGGCTACAGGTTTGATTTTATTAATAAGAACTTTTAAGATTCATGCTACAGCATGCCTTTAATCCTAGAAATTGGGAGGCAGAGGCCGGCAGATCTCTGTGGGTTTGAGGCCAGCCTGGTCTACAGAGCTAGTTGCTAGTTCCGGGACAGCCAGGACTTCACAAAGAAACTTTATATCAAAAATAATAATAATAATAATCAATGCTTATAAGATTTGATTTGATCATATTACCAAATCTTTATAGGGATCCATATATAAACTTTTATAAGTTTGCATTTCAATGTGTTAAAACCTTAATCCATTTTGCTTAGTTTTGGGAAATGATTCTTTTTAATAAATATATTTTAAGTCAGGAAGTTAATTTGAACAATATCACAGAAGCTTATTAATTTTAGTATTTGTATTTCTAAAGTATGTGAAGATTTCTACCTGTGTATGTAAAGAAAACACAGAAACCATTTAAATGGAAGAAGCTTGGCAATTTAACTATTACTAGAGAGAAATTATGTCATATAAAAAGAGATAATACGTCTTTGTCACTGATATATCATTCTTTTCATTTCCAAAATTCTCAGCGACTTTTCAAAAACTGAAACGGAACAAGGAGATGCTAGATAGAGGCTTCTGGACAGAAGTGGATCAGAGAAATTGTTAAAGTGAATTTGATATCATTTCTGTATTTTCTATTTGTGTATTAAGATTTTAATATTCTTTAAATAGCCATTCATTATTTTTAGCATTGTGCTTTATCTATAATAACTTTGAAGTTACCTAAATTATTCAAATGGGAAAAAGTCCTTTTTTCTTTTCAGATTTCTTAGAAGCTAAATGTGCTAAAGCTAACATTTCCCATATAGGCAATGGCAACAAATGTGGGGATCATGCCAAACTATGTTCAGCCCTCGGTCTAACACGTAGTAATTATATGATGATGCCTCAGGTTTTCACTTTTGTACTATTCGACTTTCTCATTTGGAAAACAGAACTAATAATTACCCTGTTTCATCACTTCAGAGGAATAAACAAAATGACACAGCCTTGAAAGTAACCAGTGCCCAGCTCATCTCCTGTAACTACAAATGCCACATGTCTCCTTCAACATCTGCAATATTGCCTCCCCAGTGTGCTCTTCTCCATTAAAATTAAAACTCTCAACACTTACTATTTAACAGTCTACAAACACTTTTCCTTATAGTCTTAGATAAATGTGGGCTCCACGCCTCACCAAAAATACTTCTCTCAGCAACAGATGAGACCACTACAGAAAAGAAAAACCGACCAGCATGCAGTATTACGGAGCCCAATCACAATGGATACATCTAAAAACAAACAGAACAAAACAAACACAAAACAATCAACAATAACAGAAAACAAAACAAAACAAAATGTTGCAACGAAGGGCCAAGGAACATTGAAGAAGAGAGGAAAAGGGGACAAAAATATTGTAAAAACCAGAAGTTCAGTGAGTTTCCTTTGAGATTGTGTCTCCCAGTAATATCAGGCACTCCATACGTAAAGTCTAGCTAGCATCAAACCTGATCAAAGAAACAGATCAAAAATAACACCAATGGACATGCCGAATGGACGGGAAAGGCTCATGATGGCTACCCACGGAACTACACACACCTGTGGAATGCTGGGAGTGGGAGAAACAGTCTTCCTGTGGGAAGAGCTCTGTCATTGGTTCTGCCAAACAGCTAGCCCTGCAAAGTGAAAACGTACATACTAACACTGATTGTTATTTTTAGGGGATATGTATGTATATACATATACATATTTGCATACAACAACAATTACTGAAAAAGAGGCCATGATTTTGAAGGATATAAGGAAGCTGTATGTGTGGAGGGGTGTAGGGTGTTGGAAGGAGTAAAGGAGAAGGAAAAATGCTGTGATTTTAATCTCAAAATTAATATTTTAAAATATTGCTTGATATGCCAGTATTGTTGCATGCAACGGTCCTGTCCTGGTTAAGACTGTTTGATGTCTTTTCTCCTAAGAAGTCTGTGTATCACCTTACAGGACTATGAAAACTATTGAAGAATAAGTATAATGGATGCTTTTAAATAGATTTATCTTTGTCCTGTGACCAAAGTGTGTGGTGTCTTCAACAGTAGACTGTTACCTTATATGTCTGTTAGGAAGACAAGGGAAATGACAATAACCTGTAATATTTTGGAGACTTTGGCCGTCTTTTACCTTCTAGAGACATATCCCATGCCTGGTAACTAGATTCCATTAAGTAACCATCTTCTCTGAGGGACATTGTCTCTCCAGACATGATAATCAAATTTGAATTCTATTTTTAAGTTATACCTTGAAATTAGTTTACTGTATAATGTGATCCTACTCCATATTTTCACTCAGCTTTAGTTTTGTCTTCTTCTCTGCATCAGTAGGCACTGGGAGGCAGACTATTTGATGAGTGCTTGAGTTGGTTTTAATTTGCCTGTGTGTCTGTACACAATCCCACACCTATTCTCCTTCACATATGCACATTAGACACTGTGCTTCACCAGACCACATTTGGGTGTAATCGTTCCTTCAGGATGTTGTTGGTGCCCTAGCTGTTGTAAACATTTGTTCATCTATCCTGGAAGGATTCAAGCAGGTGTGAGCTATAATCTGCTATAAAAAAGTTTGGAAATGGTACGCATTATTATAATGTCTGAAAAATCTTGCCTTCTTTTCCCATTTCTTTTTCATAGTGTTTCTGTGACAAATTTCAGCCATTCTTTTTCACACTCTAGTTCTCTCATAGTAATTTGTGCATTTTGGTTTCCCAGGTTGTTATTTTGTGTCCTACAATCTTTCAGTGTTATCACTTGTCATCTTACGTAATGAATACTGAATATGTACAGCTAAATCTATAATGAATGAAGAAATACTTTCAAAAATATACTTGAAATATATTTATTTGCATATAAGTAGCATTTTATTTGCTTTGTTTATTTAAAACTGTTTAAAATGCATGGTGATATATAATATTTGCTGTTATCTGCTTCTTCCATTAAATCAATCAATACATATAATGATATGTAATGTTTTAGAGTATAAAATATATTTTTCCATGAAGAAAACTTGTTATGCTTTTAAGTACTATTAGGGATGAATTTGTGTACTAGAGCTTGATTACACATAAGAATCACTTAAAAACTACCCACATCAAATTTTTTTATTATGTCATGCTAAATAGTGCCAGAGAATTGAATAACTTGTTTTCATTAAACATATTTTCTACATTCTAAGTGACTATCAAAGGCAACGACAATGTAGGAATACAATTCTATAACAGTTTCTGTGTTTATGTATTAGATCTTGAATCAATCAGATGTATGAATTTAGTGGAGTTCATTACACTTCGGAGCTTAAATGCACTCACCTGTTGTTAATGTTAAAATGAAACCACATATAATATCATTTCCAATCAATATTAGTCAAATAACAATTTCTTTCTAAATGTTGAACACGATTATGTTTCTTTCATGGCACTACTTTAGAAGATTAAGCTGCAAGTGTAAAGACAATGTACCAGAAAATTTCCCTATAAGCAATGTGCATAACAATATATATATTGTTAATAATATATTAATAATATACAATAGCAATATATTTAAATGTATTAGTTATATTTAAATATGATACATATACACATATATAAACAAAAGGAATGACAACACTCAGTGCTAAACCAAAAGTATTTGGTGATCTATAGAGACTGAGGAAGAAGAAAGGTTATAGTTGATACACATATTTTTACCACTGAATCCCATTACCTAATTTGTACCTTCTGTCATGAGGGAGTCATAGACACAACACTAGCCCTTCTTCTTAAACTTCTACATAAGTGTGAGGAGAAGAGATGGCATAAGTGGTTTTAGATTCAGGGCAGAAAGCAGGTCAGAAGCTGTCAGACAAGGACAGTGAAACCGAGAGCTCCATGATAGCTCTGATTTGGTCTTGAGAGAGTACATAACATATGCACAGGAAGGTGCAGTGCTGACTGCCTCAGTTGCAGTAGGTTGAGAAGACTGAAGTCAGAGGTCGGAGTTACTGAGATGGTCAGCAGTATAGACAGATCCGTCTGGAAAAAGAAGTTCAGCAGAGAAAATCAGACCATAAATAGGTAAAATCCCACTTTTCAGTTTGTTGTACAATTCCACACATGCTTAGTATCTTCAAGAGAATAGAGAAAAATAAGAACAAGGAAGAAATCTCCCTGAACTGTGCCTCCTAGAACTTAAAAGAGCTGGGAGGTAATCGTAATCAGAATGCAGAGACCGTGCTATGTGCTTCCACGTTCTGCAAATGCCTCAGAATGCAGTAGCAGCAACAAAAAACATTCCTCAAATTTCATTTTCAAACAACTAAAACTGAAAGCATATGTTCTTAGTAGGAATATACAATAAACCCTCATCTAGCAAAACGGGTTAATTTCAACAGTACTTGAAGAAATCATGCTAGGCATGAAAGTCTATACTCAGGGAAATATTTATCTTGTCTTCAGAAGAGGGAGACCTCTAACTGGCCTATTCACTTACCACAACTCTCAGGGATTTTTGTGTCTCTGATGTAGAGGGCACTGCTTCTGATATTAAGGTTAATGGTCTGTTGTATGTAAGCCACAAGTTTTTTTGCTTCCATAGGTCAGGCATTTTGGCTGCGTGCACTACGGACACTTGTGAAGTTACACAATGAACAGAATGTAGTTATCTCTTGCAGATATTGATTTCAATTCTTTGGAATGAAAGTGAAAATTAGCAAAACAATGATGAGAAAATGAGAGATAGAAGAGACTGTATTTAAGTTAAAATTGAATAAGAAGAGGCCACAGATGTACTTACAAAGTGAGAGACACAGTCTATAAAGTGGGAGAATAGGATGTATAGATACACACATTTCAGGACTCACAGATTCTAATCACTATCTGTGTGTAACATTATATGTTAATGTTTCTTCAACAAAAGTAAACACGCTTTTAAATAAACAAATTGGCTTTCTATGGAAAGTGTAGCTTATTTATGCCATTTCACCTCTATAATTTATGACATAAACTTATGAAGCCTATTAAAAACCACAGAAACTTTGAATAATTACCTAGTTTATGGCAAGTCATTATATATTTCCATAAATCTGCAGAATTATTCCAGTAAATGGCAAACTTGTAATCTCATTGCTTATCTAATTCACATAGCAGTGCTCTCCTTGAATAAGCATTAGCCCCAAAGTGTCGTTATTGTAGAAATAAAACATGACATTGAGTTTTAGTGCATGATTATAATTTTCTATACAAACAGAGAGGCTTATAGTATTGTTAATACAAGTTTGAATTTACTCTGCTGGCCAAAGTACTAGCAATTTCTCTTAATCGTGAAAAGTCCTTATGTTTAGAATACAATGTACCCACATACAAGAAGCAATGTTAGCAAGCAGGAAGTGGAGAGCCATGTGGGCACAATGAAACAGGATGTGTTCCATATCATTGCAAATCCCACAAAGGGGCACTGTCACCAAGAGGTTCAAAAATACTAGCTTCAAACATATACTTAGAATTAATACAAAGAGTTTTGTCCTTGGCACCCAGTATGAGCTGCAAAATCCATTTCAAACACATGCTCAGTCTAATCTCACAGCAACTATAAATCATGAACTTTTCTCATTTCAATTCTATTAAATTGTGGCTTGATTTTCTGGTGGGCATTTTTTGCATCTTATAATTAAAATTCTGAAGAAATGGAATACTTTTTGAATAAGCCTAAAATATTTCTTTTATCTGTGATCTGTTTCCTGAACTAATGTCTTTAGTGGTATACTGAAATTTGTAAATCCTGTGTTTCACCTCTTTCCTTTTTAAGAACAAAAGTAGTCATTCTTTATTTATTAGAACTGTTCTTCATAATTATTCTACTAATAATAATACTCAATCTTCTAAAAACATATTACACAGTATTTTTCAATATATTAGCTATGTACGTTATTTGTAAAAATACTTCTTTAAGGAGCCTTCCAGTGTGAAAGATTACTTTATTTATTTAAGTAGTTCTCTTTTGCATTCTATACTTTCTGATTCCCAAGTGTTGTTTTCTCAGATTGAGCTGATAAAAGAGGACACAGATCAGGAACAATAATCCAGTCTTAAAAACATTAAGACAGGATGACCCTATGACAGGCCCTATGACATCACTGAGCTAAGTAAACAAAACTTATCAAATTCTTCCTCAAAAAGCATCTGATGTAGTCACTGTAGGTGATGTACTAAAATATACAAAATATGTACCACACCTTAGTATCTGCTAATATTTAACTTTAAAGTCTATTATGAGTCATTATGGAGCAAATGAGACTTAGTATCAGCCCATTTCTGTCTGATCATGCAACAATTGCCTCTGTATGCAATGGAAATTACTGAAGTGTATACAAGGACTGCTAAACACAGACATTCTTTCTCTCAAGATTACTACCTTATTGATTCAGTCTTTGCTGATAACTATTAGAATTTGCATTTAGATTAATTCCCTAACAGATTCTTATTTTAAAATACAAGGAACATGGCAATAACCCAAACAGCATAGGTAAGAGGAAAAGCACGGAGAAGAGGAGGAGGAAGATGAAGAAGAAAATAAAGAGTATTGGGGGTTTTCTTTTCTCTTTTTGTTTCTCTCTCTCTCTCTCTCTCTCTCTCTCTCTCTCTCTGCTTATTTATATTAGGGGAAAATGGACTTAAATGCAGAAAGGTCATACACAAGTACTGAAATGTGCTCCTATTGGATTAGTTAAAATATCCTACGGAGAAACTCATAATGAATGGGAAACACTCATAGTTTCTTTGTAGAAGCATTCTTGAAAATGGAAGCTTTGGGTGGATGACCAATGGATATTCTTTTTTGTCTTAAGTTATTGCATTTCTTTTGTATTAGAAAATTCTTCCTTCAGTTGCCATGAATGCAGAACAGTTTTACAGTGAGGTCAATTGAAATACTGAGTACAAAGATACCAGGGCATCTCAGTTTTATTGTTAGTATTTGGGTACTTCCATTTATAAAAGGAAAATAAATATATTTTTAGATGTGATTCTATTTTACTCTCTAATAACTGCTATTATATTATTGATTTATGGTAACTCTAGTCGTCCCTCTACATGTGTTTGAACTCTCTTGGTTGCTGATGCCCCTGTGTATGTTTCTGTTAAGGATCCTTGTCCCCTTGCTTCTGCTATTATATCAGAGCATTTACCATCATACACTTTCTGAAGTCGGTTAGACGTTAATCCTGGGAGTAAGCAGACTCCCCTGGTGCTGATTACTACTACAAACAGCAAACATTCTGAAGCTCATGAGGACTGTTCAGACAGAACAAAACAGATATGTACAATGGGGGAAAAGAGAGAGTGTTCATTTTTTTCTCCTTGCTTTCCAAAGACCTAGACAACTTTGGACTCTTGAAAGACAAAGCTGTTTGTTTCTTTTGAAAGTGTCATCCTTTACATCCTCATCTCAATTCCCACTCCCTCTGTGTCTCCCCTTCTTTCTTTCTTTTTCTTTTCTCATGTCCTTTGTCTGGTTTTTATTGTCATGCAAGATCTAATAATGATTTCCTTATTATTTAGCTTTATTTTTAATTATTTTTCTTGTTATTAAAAGTAGATTCTTTTCTCACATATCATATCCTGATTTTGATTTATTCTCCCTCTAATCTTCCCAGTTCTTCCCCATGTCCCCTCCCATCTGGATCCACTTCCTTTCTGTCTCTCATTAGAGCACAATAAGCTTCTAAGGGATAGCAATAAAATATAATAAAATAAAACAAATTTATCACATTGAAAATGGACAAGACAAACCAATAGAAAGAAAATAGCGCATGAGAAGGCACAAGAACCAGAGACCCACTCATTCACATCCTCAGGAATTCCATAAAAAACACTAAATTGGAAGCCACAATATAAATGCAGATGACTCGGTGTAGACCCATAAAGTCCCTGTGCATGCTGCCTCGGTCTATGTGACTTCATATGATCTTTGCCCATACTGATTTTGAAGACCATGCTTTTTGACGTCCACCAACTCCTCTAGCCTTGACACTCTTTCCGCCTCCTCTGTCATGGGTTTCCTTGAACCCTGAGGGGAGGGATTTGATGGAGACCTTCCATTTAAGGCTGCGTGTTCCAAGTTCTAGTTCTCTCACTCTCTCTGTAATGTCTGGCTGTGGTTTCTATATTTTTTCCCATCTGCTGGAGGGAAAAGTATTTTTGAAGTGCTAATCTCACCATACTATATTCAGGACAAACATAAATAGAATATGAACACTTCTTTCCTAAATTTCAACTGAAAAGATCTTATTTCCAAGCAAGATTAAAAGTTTTCAACACAAATTATTTTTAGGAAATATTTCTGACAATGATAATGATAAAAAGAAACAATTTTCAGGGGAATGAGCAGACCAGCAATGAAATCTATCCTAAATCTTACTTGAGATGCAAATTTATCAAAATGCACATGGAAATATAACTGAATCTTTTACCTGAGTCATGGAAAAACACATAGAAATACCATATTTTTATTCTCTCACAGAGTTTAATAGCTGTATGCCAAATATAGTTTTTGAAATCTGACCAATTCTTTTCAGAAGGGAAGGGAAGTGATTCCCTTAGAGAATACAGAAGGAAAATGTGTGAACTTTCTGAGAGAAACACTACTTGAGGCAAATCCCAGAAGACACCCAAATATTTCTCTTGGAGTGTATAATTAAATAAAAAAGCTATATTCAACGAATTTTTTATAGGCTTCTTAGAAGCACTTATCAAGTCACAGTTCATATGTGTATGTTTATGTATGTGCATATGCACACAAACTCTTAGCATAATAAGCTTGGAATTGTCCACCATGAGGCACATGATTTTATCTACACTACCTAGAAAATTTTGTTTAGTGTTTTGATTTTGTCTGGGAATGTATTATATTCATGTAAAATATTTTGATCAAATCACCCATCCCTATTTCCTTTCCGCAAATACCTTCTCTGTTGTCCCCTATGAACTTAATGTGCTCTGCTTAAAAAACCCAGTGAATCCTTTGAGACTTGGCTGCATGTGCAGATATAGAAGGCCATCCCCTGGACCTTTGGAAGCATTACAGAATCTGCATCCCTGAAGAAAATGAATTATTCCACCCCCTACTACCACTAGTTGTCATGACGTCATCAGCTAGGGATCAGACTTCGTGAGTCCATTCCCAATCACTTGTGAGATTTTGGATGCCATGATCTTACACATGTCTCGTACACATAGCCATAGTCAACTGTATAATTATCTGTGCAATTGCACTGTTATTTCCTGTAAAATATTCTGTCCCTGAAGATGTCCATTACTTCTGGTTTTTACAAGGTTTCCACATTCTTGTGCCAGTTACAGATCCCTGAGTCTTGAGGTGAGGGTTTTTCACATGTATGTCCATCTTTGAGCTGAGCACTCCATGTTCTCTTATTTTCTCAACATTGCTTAGTTTGTGGTCGCTGAAGGAAATTGTTGCATACTTCAGAAAAGAAACCTACTCTGAAAGGGATTGAATAATGCACTAATAAATGGATATAAAGAAAAGAACTGAGGTAAAGGTTTATTATTATATACATTCCACAGAATAAGAGTGTTAGGTTCTCAGTTAGATCCTGAGGCCTAACCAATTAAAGGTGCAAGGTTTGTGTTCAATCTTGTGAGATGTGCTTTAAATCCAAGAACAAGTGATTGGGTGTTTCCGTAATGTTTTTACCACTATTACACCAGTAGGCATATCTGGCTAGGCCAGGATTTTTCTAGCTAGCAGGGTTCACAATTGCATGGGACAACTGTGGTGGTATTGTATTCCCCAAAATATTGTGCACCCTAATAAATTTATCTGGGGTCAGAGAATAGACAGCCACTAGATACAGAGACTGGAAAATATTGGCACTCACACCTTTAATCCTAGCATTCCAGAGGCAGAAATCCATCTGGGATCTCTGTGAGTTCAAGGCCACATTGGAAACAGCCAGGCATGGTGACACACGCCTTTAATCCCAGAAAGCAAGCCTTTAATCCCAGGTAGTGATGGCAGATAGCAGAAAGATATATAAGGCATGAAGACCAGGAACTAGAAGCGTTTGGCTGGTTAAGCTTTTAGGTTTTGAGCAGCACAGTTCAGCTGAGAACCATTCGGATATGAGGACACAGAGGCTTCCAGTCTGAGGAAACAAGATCAGCTAAGAAGTTGGCCAGGTGAGGTTAGCTGTGGCTTGTTCTATCTCTCTGGTCTTCCAGCATTTCACCCCAATAACTGGCCTCAAGTTTGATTTTATTAATAAGAACTTTTAAGATTCATGCTAAAATCCACAGTTTGGGGGTCTCCAGAATATATTCCCCAGGGTAAATGGAGATTTTATTAATAACTTTTTTTAAGATTCATGCTACAGACAACTGACTATGTTTTCCACAGTACTATATATAGGGCATCCAAGCACTGTAAAAGTCACCCAGTTGCTTTGAAGTTTCTAGGATGATACTAGCTTAGATTTTCTAGGTCCACTGTCACAGTATGTTGTTGCTTCTGGAACAGGTTGTTACCATCAAATTCTTGAGTATAACATACAGCAATGAGAAATGACCATAATAACTTTTTGTAGGGGAGTGGGTTCTACTAGACATTTAAATACAACAACTCAAAAAGAGACAATCCACACCTACTGTTCATTGATTACCCAGAAGAACTAGATGATAAGACATTTTACTGGAGCCACTATATATTTTTGTTTCAGGAGCTACAGAAACCAATCTGGTACTTATGATCTAGGAGTTCCCTTCCTCCTTACTGGCTTCTAGTATGTTGAAAAGCACTATGTGGGCCAATGGGGAAAAAAATTGCCTGTAACAGACCTACCAACCTGTGCACTCATTATCCTACATCACCAACACGTCTCATAATGTATCCCCACTGGTTAAATGGTAGTATATCAGTTATAGGTATAGCCAGGTGATTTTATCATTGGGTTTAAGGCTTTCTCTGGAGAAGAAAATGAGCTCCTGGTATTGTCAAAAAGCCTGAAGCAGGGGAAAACATAGTTGTATTGGTAAATTTTTGGTATTGTTTTACTAAATTCTTATGATATATGCTGGTCAAATTTTTCTTTTATATATTTATGTATAGCAATAGATTATTGGTGCTGTCATGTATTTTCAGAGTATCCTATTTTTGCAGTGATTGGCAGTTACTGAAAAGACTCAGAGCTTGTCAAAGTTTGAGTATAAATGAAGATTAAATGTTCCCCTTACATGGGATATCTATATTTTCCCTCCAATACTTGAAGACTTTCATATAAGTAGAGAGCGAATGGTTGTAACAGAAGGAGTGATTGGTGTCTATTTGTAGAATGCTACCTTATAGAAATAGCATGGGCATTGCAGTCTTGCACCAGTATTAGCTGTGAGGATTAACAGGCTGCCTGCACAAGATTGAGCTCATTGAATATCCATCATGGAGATTTGTTGAGATTCATGAGACCCTGTCTTTTTATGAAGATGTGTAGGCAATTAACAGATGCTGGAATATTCACAGGAGGGTTTGTATGCAGTTAACTATTAACAAGAGGAGGGGATCACAAGACTCCATCCCTACAAAGTATATGTTCACAGTTGATAGTTTGTTTGGAAAGAAAATTTCTCCCCCAAGTGATGAAACTGCAAGAATGTTGTCCATGTTCCTAAAATCAGTCCCTTACTTATGATCATGTAAATGAACCTAGTTAAATACATTGGTCCATCAGACTTGAGATGAATGGGTGATTTTTTTTTTCTTATATGACGATACTTGTTCATCTTTCCAGGAATAGTTCACATAATTATTGTGCCAGTGGTACAGCCCAATAATCCAACGAAGTACCAAATTACACCACACACACACATACACACACACACACACACACACACACACACACACAAAGAACCTTAATTTATTCTGACACATATTTGAGATTCTTAGCCAAATCAAAGAACAATACTTCATTGGTTTAACTGCAGAATTGATTTTTGACAAAAAAATATTACTGACTTCTGATTTTCACACACACACACACACACACACACACACACACACACACAAACACATTTACTTTCTGCAATTTGTGTGCAGGCCTGTGACAGGGTTATTTAATTGTATTATTCTGAATACAGTTTTGTCTCATATGGGTGAGAACAGTAAAGTCAAAATGTGACTCCTCTAACACTCAGCATTCTCTCTGCAGCATCCTTAAAGAACACATGTTCCCAATGATGCAGCACATGAAATGATGCAGCACACGAAAGTTAGCTCTGCGTAAGACCGTGTCTGTGTGTGGGAGAAAGCCTTGTAAGCATGGAACAGAGACTATTCATGCAAAATTCACTTCAGAAAGACATAATAACAAAAAGTCTGATTTATATGTCAATCTTTCCTCTTATATTCAATTTTACTGTTCATAATTTTAATTACCAGGAATCATCTGAAATACAAAATTATTAAAAGTGAAATTTCTACAATAAACTGTAGTAGATCCAAACTATTGCCTTTCTGGAGAGAGTGATGGAATTTCATGCTTCTCTGGGCTGTCTTTGCCAGTTTCCATCTTTACCTTGTCTGCTGTATCCAGGCAGAACAAGCCTCTCACAGCACTCACACTATAGCCATCTCCTTTATGATCCATTGTGCTTATTGAACAGATCAGGACTACCCACACTTTCAATCATCTCATTCTTGGATATTCTTAGAATTAGTATATTCTTTGTGGACAAGAGGGACTAATGTATTAATTTGTAAGTTATTTTAGACTTAATGGAAAAAGAAACTGATACAGACCACAAACATTAATATTTACATAATTGTGAAAATTATACATTATGTGTTGTCTATAAATTGGATGAGCTAACTAAATCTTCAAACAAAATTTTAAATTTGCAATGATCCTGCCAAAAAAAACAAGGTTTACCGTTCCTTATTCTTTTTATTGAATTATTTTGACAACTATAATATGACAGAAATAAGCTAATAAGAGAGATACTTAGTCAATAAATATAATTAAATCAAGTATAGCCTCTAGAATATGCATAATTTGAAGAATTATAAAGTACTGTCTATTTAATAAATATGGAAATCCTATGTTCTTTAAATGACAAAATCTGCTATAATATGAATGTAATATTATCATTTATAATACAAATGACCATATAATTAAAATTGGCATTTTTTACTTTTGTAAGGGAGCTGATATGACTAGATTACTTCAATCATTCTGTAAAGCCTCATGAGTACATGAAAAGTAGCAATAAGAACCTTCCACTTCTCATTCTTAACCATGATTACATGCTCAATGTTCTGTTAAATAGTCAGCCATAGCCTTCTAAACATACCCCCAAATTTTCAAACTTTTAGAGATGAAATATTCTCAAGACCATTACTCCTGTCTACATTATCATTGGTTATTCACATCTGACAGGAAACTAAATTCCCTCTCCTGTAGTTTTTAACTTGCACATTTGAAAGAATGATTGACATTTGCTTCACAATGGGGTCATGCTACAAGTCACAGCTGTTCTTAAGATAAAAGGACTTCTACATCTCCTCTGCTGTACCCTGGAGCTCTTTACAACCTGATTGGTTTATATCTTTCTGAATATAAGGAAAACGGGAAATCAGAAAGAAATTCCAGTGGTTAATAACAAATTAAACATCCATCACCCCACATGCTGATGGCTTGAGATAAAAGGGCAGTCATTGGGATACCTTAATATTTCCACAGGACATAGTTTGCAGCTATGCAGAAAGTGAAATGCTTGTTAATTTTAAAGATGATTGGAGCCTTAAGATAGGTTTTGAAACAATAGGTACAAACACTAAATTACAGTCTATATTGTGATTACTGCTTATAGACCTGTTTAAAAATATATGTATTAACTTTTCTATTTGTCTTAGTGGCACAGCCATATCTGAATGGAATGACAGAAGTCATAAAGCCAACACAGCTGCTTGACAAAGATCCAGCAAAGCTGAGTCACATGATGGCTGCCATGCCACCTTTGGTTTTCATCTCTACCTGTTACATACCGGGGCACTTTTAATATTTGTACAATTTGAGGATATTGGATTGATGGACAATTCCTTATGCATCATGTATGCCTTCTCCCAGGAATGCTGCTTCTAAGCTTATCCAGGAAATTCCTGAACATCCTATTACCCTGACTTTGAGGGAGATAGCCTTATCTACTTGAAGGTCTTCCTTACTCCTTGGAGGTTGTGACACATAAAGAAGCCAGAGGTCTCTTCATGAGGCTATGAGACATTCTTGAAGCATCTGTTCCTCTACTTACACTGGAACAAGATATTCAAAACAAAGGAAATTCAAAAAGGTCAACAAGATTTGGTGGGCTAGAGGAGTTGGCCACAGTTCAGATTACAAGTCTCTTCCCCCTGTACACTCAGACAATTACGTGGCATACAACTCTGCCCTACATAAAGACATATTGATGAACAAAGTATAGAGTGGAAAGATGATAAAAGTATGAGATGTTAGGACCTCCCTCTGTTAGAAGTTAGCTCATGTAGAGCTACTATGTCATATGACCAAGGAACAACAGAATGCCAGGATTAGACATATATATGGATATAAATGTGAACATTGATTGTATTGTGCCAGAATTTGAAAAATAACTGCAGCAGCGTTAGCCTGAGAATTTTTCCTGGGCACTCTGACCATTAAGAGTTAATAATACACTGCTTGGGACATGGCAAAATGCCTGTGATAGCTTGAAGATTTTGTTTTGGTCTACTGTCCTTGAAGCAACCAAAGCAACCAGCCTGAGCTGTCATATGCCTCTATATTCTCAAAAATTTGCTTATGGGGTTTATGAATAAGAATGATAACTGTTTATTAATGATGCCAAAACTTGAGGAAAAATGATTGGAAATGATAACACTGTTCTGTCATAGTTTATTAATGATGACTAAAAGATGAGCAAAAGGAAGTGAAACACATGTCCCAAAACAAAAATGATATAATCTATGTTTTGGAACATCATGAGTGTATCTCTGCTAACTAAATTCTGTATAAATAAAGAAATGCTCTGACTATTAGTCAGTCAGGCTGCAAGATTCTTCTGGTCTGGCTCACTTCCTTCCCTGCCAACTCCTTACATCCTCTGCAGGAATAATCCACCACCTGGGATGGCTCCCGGCATCTTAGGTTTTTTATTGCTGTGAAGACACACCATAACCACAGAAACCCTTATGAAGGAAAATATTTAATTGAGGTGGTGGCTTACAGTTTCAGAGGTTCAGTCTATTATCATCATGGCAGGGAGCATCACAGCATGCAGGCAGACATGGTGCTGGCTACATCTTGATCACACAGTATCAGGAAGTAGCCTGACAGTCACATTGAGGAAAGCTTGTGCAAAAGAGGCCTCAAAGCCTGCCCCACAGTGACACACTTCCTTCAACAAGGTCATACCTACTTAAATAAGGCCACACCTCGCAATAGTGTCACCCCCTATTGCTTTTGGGGGCAATAATACTCAAACTACTGCACTATTCAATTAAGATTTTCATTAGAACTTTCCCCAAAACACTGGCATTATCTCTTCTATATTTAATACAAAGGAAGCAGGAAAATTCTTTTTATTAAATGTACATTGGGCTGTGCATTTTATTTTTCCTTAGCTTTGAGATAAGGTATAAATCTCAATATAGTGATGCTCCTGCCTCAATTTCCTGAGGGGTGGAGTTGAAGATATACAGCATTTTTGTTTTCAGGGCATGGAAATTTATTTGAAATAAGTGCTTGATATTTTATATCAAACACTTAGAAACTACCATCAAATCTTGTCTGTTGTACATATAGTACAAATTACATTTGTTTTTGATTTAAAAATCATCAGAAAGATGAATAACAAATCATTCCTTTAAGAATTAATTCCACATTGAGGAAAGATATTTACAGTTAACATCAGTTGCTTTTTGTGTTTGTGTGTCTACAAGCTTAAATGTACAAGTGTGTGTGTGTGTGTGTGTATGTGTGCATCTGTTCACATATGCACAGATCACAGATGCAGACATACATGCCAGAAATTAATCACATTAATTTACATAAATTTTCTCAGAGTTGATTTTCAGAGTAAAAACTCATCCTTGTCAAGTAGCATCACATTGTAGAGAAATATCTATGGGTCACATTTTGTTGCTGTCACCAGAACTGCTGACATTGACTTATCTGTGCATTGTTCAGCCAAAGATAGACATGTCTGCAGGCGGTACCTGCAGAGACGTCTGGACACCCATTGTTCTCTGTTCTTTGATCCATGCATTCTGTTCCATTCATGTCTAAATCCTTAGGATGTGTGATCATCTGATTTTCTGACATGCTGTCACTTCTCTCTAGGTGGCAAAGTGAATGAATGTATTATTAATTTTCTAAACCCTTAAATATAAGCTTGTATAGGCGACTTCCTTTGCCAGTGGGGTTTTTGTAATATACCCAAACAGATGCTCAGGAAATGCATTCAGATTAGTTCTTATCTTAGCTCCAGGCCTCCTAGAAAAATGCAGCCATCAGAAGTAAGTGAGGAGAAGCTAGCCTCTTTTTTTTTTTTTTTGTGACTCATTGTCATCTCTTGATACTATGCACATTTCTGGCAGGTGACTGCAGTTTATAAGGCTAAGGAGCCTGTGCTATACCCATGTAGAATTGGGCCCTCTATCAGTATTTACAAACGAGAAAAATAATTCATTCCACACAAGACAAAGAAGTAAATGCTTTCATTTAAACTAGAAAAATGTGAGCCAACACTTCCAAAGGAGAAACTAGAAAAAGCAACCACCAAATTCACCAGGTCTTCATCAATAGTCTTTCTGCTAACTTCTGAGTTTCCTAAGCATAAAGACAACATTAGATGTTTAAATACCCTTGATTGTCAATCTATACTCTGTAAACTAAAATAAATTATGTCTCTATGAGTAAGGCAAAAATATATTAATGTACAAATGGAGATATTTTAAAGGAAGTATAGAGAAGTATACATTAAACTTATGTATTATAGTAAGATACTTTACTCTTTAAAAATCAAAAACAAAATTATTCTAATGTATCAATCATATGTATGTATGACAATTATTTTAGATTAAAAATTAAGTTAAACAATAGAAATATTAGATTACACTAAATCATGACTCTTTAATTAGAGAGTGTCTATTCTGAGCAGGAATATTCAAACTGGCTTGTTCTTTTCAAATACATTTCTTGTTTTATTTTATCAAAGACTTATTTCTACCATGAAATGTTATTTTACAAACACTAGGATTTTTAAAATTTTATTTAAAAAGTTTATCCTAGGAGTATTGAGTCTGATGATCTTGATAGAAGCTTTCAGGTATTAGTTGAATAATGCTACTGAATGAATAACATCAAAATATAAGTGATAATATTGAGGAAGAAAAAAATAAAGCTCATACTTGAGCAGAGAGGACTTAACTGTGAAGAACAGTAGGTTTTAATCTTGTTTTCATTTTTTTTTTTAAGATCCACCTGGCTCTGCCTCCTGAGTGCTGGGCTTAAAGGTATGTACCACCACCACCTGGCCTTTGCTTTCATTTCTGTAAGAGTGAAGTCAATTAACTGTGTAAGTATTTAGTTACAAGTCGAGTATAAACTCTACTTTTGGTAAATTTGCAATTTAATATTATTACACGTGTATTTGACTTTTCTTGATGTTGAAGACAATTTGAAGCTTGACATTTACTAGCCAATAAGCTATTGGATTTTTAATTATCTCCAGTGAATTCAGAATGAAATGTAAGCAGAGCTTGCTGGTAAATATTGTTTTATTCAATTTCTTGAGCAATCAATAGGAGTGGAGATCCTTTCTTTAGTTTTAAATTAAAGGAATGCAATTAACCCTTACATTATTAATTAATAAGCAGTGATTGGCAAAATTACAAAAGAGTAAAATGTTTGATAATATATCGCTTTCATTGTATTTGGGTAATTAAATATTGAAATGTTCATACTTTATAAGATCTGTAACCACCAGAAAATAAAATTTAGAGTAGAAAATTCCACATGTGTAAAATATATGCCTATTGAATTAAAACATCTGAGAATAAATAACAATCATTTCCAAAACAAGATATTTTGATTGTATAAAATTATAAATACATGAAAAAAGAGAAAAAATTAAAGAAAATTAAAGAATGAAAATATAAATTCACATACATGATTTAAATTGCTGAAAGGTCACATTTGTACTGAATTTACTCAGTTGTGTGCCTATTCGAAAAAAAAGAATCTATTCCAAACTTATTTAGGAAAGAATAAAAGGAAACAACTACGAAGGAAGAAGTGATGAATGGAAATGCAACATATTTTAAATTGTCTTATAAAAAGAAACAAAGAAGTAATTAGAGAAAACAATAGAAATTTTATAATTTCACTGCATCCTAAAATAGATGGCAGCCACATATGAGTGGACTGCAACTGTTCTGTACAGCTTACCTTCCACTACTCAAACATTCATTTGATTCACTCTCCAAAAAGTAGCCAGAATTTGCTATTTGCTAAAACACATTTATGCAAACATAGCTGCACAATTTTCACATGATTATTTCACTGCTTGAAACATACAAGGAAATTACAGGTCTTGTTGGCTCTGGAAGGTTTCATTGCTTGGTGAAAGCAGAAGATAGGCAAGAAACAAGTTTGCCAAGGTGTGATGATCGCAGTAACTTAAAAAGACACAAAACCCCATTGTAAGTGTACTTAATAGATTTGTAAGTATAAAGAGGCAATAAAACAATTTAGAGTAGAAAATTCCACATGTGTAAATTATATGCCTATTCAATTAAAACATCTGAGAATAAATAACAATCATTTCCAAAACAAGATATTTTGATAGTATAAAATAATAAATATGTAATAAGTGAGCCAAGGTGAGTAAGGTAATACATGAAAAAAGAGAAAAAATTAAAGAAAATTAAAGAATGAAAATATAAATTTTCATTTAAAATTTAAAAATAAATATATATATATAAATATTTATATATCATATATCAATTTTATATCATAAAAATATAAACAAAAGGACATTAAATTTTTTAGAAGACGAGTCAAAATGATCCAAAGTTATGCCAGCAGCACAAACATTGTGAAGGCTTTGTTAAACCAAAAAGAAAAAAGAAAATTGTGGAACTGCTTCTGTGGGTTGTCCAGTGTAGTGTGTAGAGCAACGGGTTTCATCGTGGAACTTTCACTCATACGTGCACTTATACTTACCTCAGATAGTGGGCTTTAAACTTAGAAAATGAAAGAGTTTATCTTGGTGAAACTATTAGTGCACATATTGGTTTACATCAGATGGAGGATTGTGTCTAAAATGTATGATTATAAAGAGTATTTAACCATATTTATCTACTATATAATGGAGATTGTTCTTTTTATGTTTCATTACTTTGTTTTACTTTATTTATTGAAGCGAGCAGTCATGCGCATGTATGTACATGCATATACCATAATGCACATGTGAGGTTGTGAAGACACCTTGTGGAAGTCCGATCTCTTTCCTCTTGTTGTCAGACTTGGCGACAACACCGTTACATGCCGAGTCATCTCTCCAGGTCCCTTGTTTGTCTCTAATATTCTGTGATTAATTCATCCAAGGTTCTTTTATAATAGCAGATTACAAGTTTTCAATTTATACAAAATTCTTCACCTGAAAACTTTGATAAACTATTAAATTATGTAATTTTGAGGACTTTTGCATATTTGTTTGAAATTTTACTTTAAAATAAGTCCTTTCCTCCTGGGTTTAGGCAATATTTCCAGGACAAATGTCAAAATTACCATTTAAAGGAAAACAAAGAAGGTTCAAGGAAGAGGATATGCATTTACATCCAGAAATTTAATATCAGAATGTCCACATTTGCTTTTATTCACCTTTTAATAATATAATTTTGTGAAGGAACATTTTTCAAATTTTGATGAATTATATTTAAAATTGTACAGTGTTATGCAGAAAATACTTTTTGACATGAAATATCATTTATCTTTCATAAGCTTTTTGATGTATGTGAAACAATTTTATCTTAAAATGATAATAAAAATTAACAACACAAAGAAAAAGTGAAACATTACAGTACTTGTAAACTAATAGTGACATTAGTAAGAAAGGAATGATTAGTAAAACTAACTATAATTCTACTATGATGTACAAAATGTTTAAAAATGTCTGACAATATAAATTAAAAATCTATATTAATATTTTAATATTGTTCTAACAATTTTACTTTGATGAATTTATATTTTCTTATGCAAAAAGGCATCTTGATATAGACATGCATAACATTTTAATTAATTTAAATAATTCTAAAATAAATATCAGTTAAGCAAAAATAATAAAGTACTACTTTAATGCTGTGGGATGTTCTGTATGGCAAATGTGTAACTAATAAAACACTAATTGGCCAGTGGCTAGGCAGGAAGTATAGGCGGAACTAAAAGAGAGAATTAAAAGAGCAGGAAGGTGGAAGGAGTTGCTGTCAGACACAGCCAGCCACCGCCAGGACAAGCAGCATGTAAAGATACCAGTAAGCCACGAGCCATGTGGCAAGGTTTAGATTTATAGAAATGGATTAATTTAAGATATAAGGACAGTTAGCAAGAAGCCTGCCATGGCCATACAGTTTGAAAGCAATATAAGTTTCTGTGTTTACTTGGTTGGGTCCGAGCGGCTGTGGGACTGGCAGGTGAAAGAGATTTGTCCTGACCATGGGCCAGGCAGGAAAACTCTAGCTACACTTTAATATATGTTATATACAAATATGCAGATACTTAGAAGTGAATATGATCTAAAACACTGTGTTCAGGTTAAAAAAAAGCTGCAGAAAAATAAGTACAATTTGAAAAGGGAGAAATGAAGTATACTGCATCAGTGTTTCGCTTAAAAATAAAGGTGGAATGGCCAGATACATGTTTTCAAAATTCCCATGAGATAACAAACTTGTCACGAGCCAGTGATGAAGGGAAGTGGAAGAATTGTAAGTTGGCATCAAGTGACGACAGTAGGAAGGTTGTATATTAGGATATGTCTTTGAACCTAGTAGGTTATTGCTATAACCAGATAACTCAAAATTGCACATAATGTAGATTGTGAAAGCTGATGACATTAGAATAAAATTTAAATGAAACAAATTCATGATTATAATTTCATGGCTCATGTTTTACTGTCCAGCTGTTACAATTATGAAATTTAAATATTATGAACAGTTAGAATATAAATATTATAAATAAGTTACATTATTTTACATGGCTTCTTATAGCATTTTTATTTATGAAGAGCAAAATAAATTTAAATAATTTTCAAATATTCAATGACTAATAAGATTATGGGAAATTAGTTTACCAATAATCTTTACTAATGTAATTTATCTTTGTTTTAGATTTTTTAGTTTTCATTTATGCTCACTGTAGAAAATAATGGGTTTCAAACAAAGTCCAGGGACAGATGGTGTTAGAAGGTCTCATATCAATGCTCCTCAAACTATTCTATAAAACAGACAGACGGAACAGAGCCAAATTCATTTTATGAGGGCTCAGTTACCCTGATACCTAAACCACATAAACACTCAACAAAGAGAATTACAGATAAAATTCCCTCATGAACATTGATGCAATGGCATTCAATAAAATACATGCAAACTGGGCCTGGAGAGATGGCTCAGCAGTTAAAAGCACTGGCTGTTCTTCCAGAGGACCTGGGTTCAAGTCCAGCAACCACATGGCAACTCACAACTGTCTGTAATTTTAGTTATAGCAGATCTAACACCCTCACACAGACATACATGCATACAAAACACCAGGGCACGTAAAATAAAAATAAAAGTGTATGCAAATGAAATCCAAGAACATATCAAAAAGATCATTTATCATGCTCAAAAGGACTTTATTCCAGAAATGCAGGGATGGTTCAACATGTGAAAAACTGTTAGTGTAACCTACAATATAAACAAATTGAAAGATTAAAAAAAGATACATGGTCATTTCATTAGATGTTCAAAAGTCCTTTGACAAAATTCAACACTCCATGATCAAAGTCTTCAAGAGTTCAGGGACACAAGGAACATACCTAAACATAATAAAAGCAATATACAGCAAGACAATAGCCAACATCAAATTAAATGGAAAGAAACTTAAAGCAATTCCACTAAAATCAGGGACAAGACAATGCTGTCCATATCTACTCAATATAGTACTTGAAGTTTTATCTAGATCAATAAGACAACTTAAGGAGATCAAGCAGATACAAATTGGAAAGGAAGAAGTGAAGTATAGATATTTGCAGAAGATATGAAAGTATACATAAGTGACTTGAAAAAATTCTACTGGGGGAACTCATACATCTGATAAACACCTTCAGCAAAGTGGGTGGATACAAAAAATGAGTATCCCTCTTATATACAAATGATAAAAGGGCTGAGAAAAGATCAGGGATACCATAACCTCACAATAGTCACAAATAATATAAAATTTCTTGGTGTAATTCTAACCAAGCAAGTGAAAGACCTGTATGACAAGAACTTCAATTCTTTGGAGAAAGGAATTGAAGATTATATCAGAAGTTGGAAAGATGTTCCATGCTCATGGATTGGTAAAATCAACATAGCAAAAATGCCAAAAGCAATCTACATATTCAATGATATCCCCATCAAAATTCCAATACAATTCTTTACAGAACTTGAAAGGACAATACTCAACATCATATGGAAAAAGAAAAAAACCCAGGATAGCTAAAACCACCCTGTACAACAAAAGAAGTTTTGGAGGTATCACCATCCCTGATTTTAAGCTGTTCTAAAGAACAGTAAGGATAAAAGCCATATGGTATTGGCATAAATACAGACATTTGGATCAATTGAATAGAATTGAAGATCCAGATGTTAACCTACATATCTATGCACACCTGATTTTTGACAATGAATACAGAAATAGTCAATTGAAAAAAGGAAAACATCTTCAACAAATGGTGCTGGTCTAACTGGATGTCAACATGTAGAAGAGTGCAAATAGATCCATATTTATCACCCTGCACAAAATTCAAGTGCAAGTGAATCAAAGAACTCAACATAAAACCAAATACACTGGACCTGACAGAAGGGAAAGTAGGGCATAGCCTTGAACACATTGGCACAGGAGACAACTGCCGGAACAGAACACCAGCCATAGAGGCACTAAGACCAAAAATTAATAAATGAAACCTCATGAAATTGAAAAGCTTCTGAAAGGCAAAGGACACTATCAAAAGGACAAAACAGCAGCCTACAGAATTAGAAAAGATCTTCACCAACCCTGCATCTAATAAAGGGCTAAGTTCAAAAATATGTAAAAAACTCAAGAAACTGGAAATCAACAAACCAAATAATCCAATTAAAAATGGGGTACAGATCTAAAAAGAGAATTCACAACAGAGGAATCTCAAATGGCCAAGAAATACTTAAAGAGACATTCAATATCCTTAGCCATCAGGGAAATCTAAATCAAAACTACTCTGAGATTCCATCTTACACCTGTCAGAATTACTATGGTCAAAAACACAAGGGACAACTCATGCTGCAGAAGCTGTGGAGAGAGAAGAGCACTCCTCCATTGCTCATTGAAGTTCATACTCATACAACCACTTGAGAAATCAAAATGGTGGTTTCTCAGAAAATTGGGAATCGACCTACCTCAAGACCCAGCTATACCACTCCTGATTTATACCCATACCACAAGAACACCTACTCATCTATACTCCTAGCAGCTTTATTTACAATATCCAGAGCCTGGAAACAACCTAGATGTCCCTCAACTAAACAATGGATTAAGAAAATGTGGTGCATTTACACACTGGACTGTTACACAACTGTTAAAAGCAATGAGATCATAAAATTTGCTAGAAATGGGTGGAACTAGAAAAGATCATCCTGATTGAGGAAACCCAGACCCAGGAAGAGAAACATAGTATGTATTCACTTATAAGGTCAAAGAAGCCAAGTAACAAGGAGGTTGGGGGGGGCATGAATCTCACTGTGAAGGAGAAATAGAATAGACATAACAGGTAAATGGGGGGAGGTGTTATGGATTGGGGTGAGTGGGCATGAAAATAGAAGAGTTCAGGTGGGTTGAGAATAGAGAGAGAGTACTGGAAAAGAACACTGGAATCAAGAGAATATCTGTGATGAGCTAGAAACTTAGTGCATTGGAAAAAATCTCAGGAATCTATGTGCATGACCCTAGCTATGACTCCTGGTAATGGAGGATATGGAGCCTGAATGGCCATCTCTTGCAACCAGGCAAAACTTAGAGTGGAGAGATTGGAACTCCAACCCAGTCAATATCCTTGACCTATGATTTGCCCTGCCTACAAGATATGCTGGGATAAACTGGGCAGTGGTGGCGCACGCCTTTAATCCCAGCACTCGGGAGGCAGAGCCAGGCGG
>CABHPH010163147.1:0-20410 GCA_902168325.1 Peromyscus nudipes
AGACATCAGTAACCTGAAAATATACTGAACAGGCAAGCAGAGCTACTTTCCTCACTTTTAAATTGTCTATCATTGGAAAAATTGCCATCCCTGAATTTTAGGGAGCATGAGATGTGCAAAAAGAATCACTGCTTGATGTGAGTGGCTGTGTGATGTTTTCCCTGTGCACACGTGTGTGTGTGTGTGTGTGTGTGTGTGTGTGTGTGTGTGTGTGTACAGGTGCTCAAGTCCCATGGTGTATGGATGGAGGTCATAGGACAAAATATGGGAGTCGATTTGGTTTTCTCCTTCCACCAATAGGGTACCAGGGAATAAAGTCAGGTCTTTAGGCTTGACAACAAACATTTTAGCTGCTGATCTATCTCAGTAGCCCAAGACTTACATTTTTAATAGAAATGATTCGCATCTTTGGAGGACTAGTAACTTAGCAATGACATTGTTATGACAATCACACTGATATTGACTCTTTGCTCCATTTGGATGAGTAAAAAAATACATATGATACTGTAGACATAAGGAAGTGCACAAGGAAGGTCTACATGAGAACACAATATTCAGGTTGGTATCTAAAAGAACAGTAGGAGAAAACCAAGAAGAACGGGAAGGATTGTTCCAGCAGGGGTCATGGAACCCTGAGGCTGAGATGGCCATGGTCCTCAGATACAGTCAGTGTGGCTTCCTATAGGCCTTTGAAAAATGTGCATCTTAAGATCTTGTGGAGACAGGAAATAATTTGGGTGTTCCAAGCATACTCTGGGATGATCTTATTCTTGTTTCCTATGATTTTTGGCTTGAATGGAGAATATGCTTACCCATGGGGGGGGGCAGGGGAGAGGGAACGGCAGCAGGAAGGCTAGTTATTGACATTAGGTTCTGTAAAATACTAAAATGTTTTAACTGGGTGATAATTGAGACAAAGATGATAAAATTTCATTTATAAATATTATAGTGTATAAACTTTGTTAAAGTTTCATGAGAAAGTCAGTGTATTTAAGTATTAGAGACAAAAATGTGATTTTACTGGTGTCACTGGGTAAGTAGTCTTATGAATAAACTTATGATTCTACAGCTCACTGATTTCCATGAGACTTAGTACCATATATGTATATAACTGTACATGGGTATTGTATAAACACACAGAGGTGTGCAGAGATCAGGAAGTATGTGTATGCACATTGCATATATGAGTATGTGCAGGCAGCAGGCAATGAGGGAGAGATCATGAACATACAAATGTGACCAAATGTTAGGGACTGGCCAGTCCAGGGTGAGACATGTGGTTTATTATGCACAGTTCTTGCAAATTTTCTGTAGGTTTGAAATTTTTTCAAAATTGTTGAAAGAAAAAAAAGTGAATCATTAGTGCATGTTTATTCAAAATCTACTTTTCCTCCAATAAATATACTATGATAAAAATAAAAAGAAATGGAATTGTGTCCTTGAACTGTTTACTCTAGTATTCATAGTCTGTTAATTTAATTCAGTAAAGATGAATTAGAGCACTGATTTTTGAAGAGTTGGCATTTTCTAGATGATCATTTTACCATTTAGGTCTAATGAGTACTGACAGGAAAACCTATTTACTTGCTAAAAATAATTAATGTGAGCAAACTTGCTACAAAGAAGTATATGCATTTAAATTAGAGGGAATGACCATTGTGGAGAAACCAGCTCACTGGGTAATGTGTAGCCTGTGCACTAAAATACAGCAAAGCGAAACACGGACTGCAGACTAGAGAGACGGCTTAGAGGCAAACAGCAGTCGCTGCTCTTGCAGTGGACCCAGGTTCAGTTCCTAATACCCACGTGGCAGTTCACAATTGTTTGCAAGTTCAGTTCCGTGGGATCTAAGTCCCTCGTGTGGCCCACAGGGGCACTGAATGCGTGTGATAAACATACACACACGGGCAAACACTCATATACATAAAATAAATAAATCTTAAAAAAAGAGAAAGCCACCGCCAACACGTTTGTCTTCCTAGACTCACAGAACAAATTAAGGACACAATGGAAGTGGACAACAGAGCTTTAGAAGTTCGGCACACACTAACTGTGCGAGTTCTGTACACACATACACTATAATTCAACTTAGGCTTGCCTCTGTCTATGCAAAAGTAACACATTAAAAATAGTTCTTCAGTTTCATATTCATTCATTCATTCATTTATTAATTTATGTGTGTGTGTATGGTATGTATGCTTTTAGTGTGTTTACACGTGCAGAGGATTGAGGCTGACAAAGGATATTTTTCCTCAATTGCTTTTCACTTTTAATTTTTTTTTTCGAGACAGGGTTTCTCTGTGTAGCTTTGCACCTTTCCCCGAACTCCTTCGGTAGCCCAGGCTGGCCTCAAACTCACAGAGATCTTCCTGCCTCTACCTCCTGAGTTTTGGAATTAAAGGCATGCGCCACCACTGCCCAGCCACTTTTAATTTTTGACACACTGAATCTGAAGCTCGTTGACTCACCTAGGCCTACTGACCAAAGAGCTTCAGGGATCATTTGATCTCCATCCCATTCCCATCTCCGCTCCCTCAGTGCTGCGGTTACAAAAGCGTGTGTAGTGCCTGACTTTCCCCGTGGGCTCTCGGTATCTGAACTGTGAGGCAGGCTTACCGACTGAGCCATTGCACCAGCTTTCAGTTTTATTTTTTCAAAGTAAAACAGATGGAATAAATGGAAGGTACAGGGACAAAATCAAAAGAATAGCCTCCCCATCATAAAATAGAGATAATTCTATGTCCAAAATATATTTTAAAAATGTTATTTCTAGAAGTAAAATAAAAAAGTTACAGAAAGAGCATTTTTATGCTTTTCCTTCTCAAGCGAGACCTTCTCTGCCCAAATCACTGTATTTATACATTCTATATCAATCACAAGAATAATTTTATATTGAATTTCCAAGATAGTTTTGGTAATAGTCAAGGTTGAGAGTTATATAAAGCAAATCAACTCGTAGTATTTAAGAAGATAAACTGGTGTGTGTGTGTGTGTGTGTGTGTATGTGTGTGTATATGTGTGTATATGTATGTGTGTGTGTATATGTGTGTATATATATGTGTGTGTATGTGTGTGTATATGTATGTGTGTGTATATGTGTGTGTATATACGTGTGTGTGTGTATATATATGTGTGTGTGTGTGTGTGTGTGTGTGTGTGTGTGTGTGTGTGAGTGGAGATGGCATATCAGGTTAAGGCACTTGCCACCAAGTCTGATGACATGAGGACAATACTTGGGACCCATGTGGTAATGTCTCCTTGCATGTTGTCCTCTGACCTCCACATGTATATATGGGTACGAATGAATGAACGAATGAACAAATGAAACTTTTATGAAATTGATGAGTAAAAAGAGCCAGGATTTAATATAAAGAGAAAAAAGAAAACCATGCCAGACTGGTGATGGTCACCCAAGAGAGGATTTCTGCAGCGGCTTGAGGTGAGTGGAACTTATTTCAGTGCCTGCATCCTTTCTCTTATCCAGCTTCATAATGTATCACTGGAAACTGTGTGGATGCGATGCTGAACACTGGTCCAAAGCTTTGCACTTGCTACGGAGTCATTCAGCTCACAGTTCTGCAGTGCTACAACCTGCAGAGCTTAGGGAATTGACCTGACTGGAGCAGCTGGGAATGAAGAACCACAGACACATCCAGGCCAACTGAGGTTGCGTGGGTTATGCACTATGGCTGATAAGGCCCCACCCTAGTCAGGAAACTCAGTTTAGTACACACAGCATGAACCAGGAAGAGGTGGGTTACCTAATTTTGGTGGGAAGTCTCTGTTGGGGAGCAATCTCAGGATGCACTCACCCCAGAGGAAGAAGCTGATGATGACAATTTCTGCCTACAATGCCAATATCTTGGACAAGGAAACCGTAGTTGATACTTTCTGAACTCACTGCTCTAAAGGTCAATGTTGGTCAACATGTGAGCTCAGACCAGGATAAGGCTTTGCCCTTCTTCCGAGCCTGACCCAAGTGCTATTCCCATGGGTCTGAGACATTGGGGACCTTGACATGGTCATGCTTGTGTCAATAATACACATTTGCTTGGGACTTCATGTATTCTCATAGGCCCGTTTCATCTGCAACATGCTGCCCAGCTTTTGTAAGGGTGCAGTCGCTAGGGAGCCTCTTATGTTGCTCATTCTCTTAACTTCCTTTTCTGTAGTCAGCTAATGAAAACAGACTGCTTTAAAAGGGTCAAGTGGTTAACACAGGACCATCTATATGATCTCTTTGTTTTAATGTCAATTGATTTGGGACCTTAATTACATCTGTAAAATCCCTTCACAGCAGTTTCTAGATTAGTAGTTGATTGAATAATTGGGAGAAAGTGTGTGTATAGTAGAGGTCAGAATCTTTAACTTTGTCTGCCATGCAGCTCACTCCTTAAACCATCCTGAGTATGAACCATGTCAATATCCTATATATTGTCATTCATATATTCATTAACTTGACTCTATAGCTACACATTTGCAGCCTTAGCCCTGGATTCTGAGTCAGCTGTTAAAATGTCACTTCTCTTTCTTTTTCTTTCTTTCTTTCTTTCTTTCTTTCTTTCTTTCTTTCTTTCTTTTTCTTTCTTCCTTCCTTCCTTCCTTCCTTCCTTCCTTCCTTCCTTCCTTCCTTTCTTTCTTTCTTTCTTTCTTTCTTTCTTTCTTTCTTTCTTTCTTTCTGTTTTTTTTTAGGAGAAAAAGTGAAACAACAACAGAAAGAACACCCGAAAGAAACCCTACATAATTTGGTGCAAGATACCTTCTGTCCTATAAGCTTGTAATTCACACACCCATTCAGAGCGAAATCAAGTAAAATTTGACAGACATTCAACTTCTCCAATTGTGGCATATTTATTGATGCCACATTAATTGAGAAGTCAGATGAAGATGGAGAAGTTGGATGAAGCAGCAATGAATTAGCCTGATCTATGACGTGAGGGGCAGTGGCCTGTGCATCAGGGGCTTCACTGAGATGGTATGGGAGGAACAGAGATGGTGTTATTCCGGAGCTGTGCTCGGTTACCTGATAACACCATGGTGTGGAAGAACTGAGCCTGAGCTACACCAGAGTGACTGCACTGTATTCCTTCTGAGTCTATATGCTGCCTCTGCTTCCACGGAGGCTTCATACTGCAGGACACTGTTACTGCGGCAGTCACCCTCACCTTGTCCCCCCAAGGCTTTTCTCCTTTACTTCAGCCTTCTTAGGCTGTACAGGGAACCTTCTTAAAATGTTGCTGCTGTCTCAATAGTCGCTTCATAAGGAAGGACTACGAATTAGAATAAGGAGTTATCCTGGAGCCAGGGCATCTGGACTAAGGTTCTGGGTCAGTTACTATTAGCCAATTAATTCACTTGGACATGGCCTCCAAATGCCCATTTCCCTCTCAGAAGAGTGAGTCCAGTGTATTCCAAGGCTCCTCCTACTCTAAAATTCCATATGTCTGTGACAAAAGATTTACAGTCTTATGAATGAGTTTGTCCCCAAACTGAGTTTGTCCCTCACTGCTCCTCACTGGAGTCGTTTCTGCCTTCCTTCCATGATCTAAGACCACAGACATGAGAAGTCAGTCCTCCTCTGAACTATGACTGACACTTTCGCAGTTGAATCAAGTCCAAACTCCTTTAAGGAGCATTCAGAACATTCATAAGTCAGTGCAAAGTCTTCAGGGTGAAAGGCAGTTTCGCATAGCTCGGTGTATCTGATACTCTTGCCTGACAGTGGTTTTCTTTTTTGCCAGTACTTCCTCATAACTTCTCGCCATGCCCACATCAACCTCCCTTGGTGCGTGTTTGCATTCCCCTCCATTATACTCTCTACGCACAACAATCCTTTTTGCTCCTCTTATTCAATGCAACTTTCAAATTCTTCCTTATGGCTTATCTTGATGACTCTTTCCTGTATGTTTTTAAAATGTATATATTTGTCTTAATTAGGGTTACTATTACTGCAATGAAACACCATGGCCAAAAAGCAAGCTGGGGAGGAAAGGGTTTATTTGATTTATACTTTCATATTGTAGTTCATCATTGAAGGAAGCCAGAGCAGGAACTCAGTCAGGACAGGAACCTGGAGACAGGTGCTGCTGAAGAGGCCATGGGTGTGTGTGTGTGTGTGTGTGTGTGTGTGTGTGTGTGTGTGCACTGATTACTGGCATGCTCATCATGGCTTTCTCAACCTGCTTTCTTATAGAGCCCAGGGATGGCACCACTCATGATGGACTGGACTCTCCTCTACCAATCACTAATTAAGACAATGCCCACGGGATTGCCTACAGCCTGATCTTATGGAGGCATGTTCTTAATTGAGGATCCCCCCTCTCTGATGACTATACTCTGTGTCAAGATGATATAGAATTAAGAAGGACAATACTCTAGCTCTTACATTTTTTCATGCTCAGCTCTTATGGATTGTCTAAATGATAATGACAATAACTCTAGTTAGTTAGACATATTAAGTTCTTATCAAGTATTGAGCATAGTTCATTTCTTAGGTGCTATGCTATCCCTAGCTTGTTATTCTTGCTTTGTGGATAAGGAAACCAAGACACAAAGAGAATTAAAAAATCTCTGAAAGTCTTCCTGAGAGCACCCAGAGTTTTAGCTCCTTCAGCTCTTTCTGACCCCCGGCTTCACGGTCCTGAGGATCAGAGCACACCATTAAGGGTGATGTTGCTTTCTATTTATTTTTTTGTATGTTTATTTGTTTGCTATTGCTACATTTGGCAATTAAAATATATTGTAAAGACTACATTTTATATTTCTTAAATATTAAACAGATCTGATCCCGGGGCATGTAGGTAATCAGTAAGAATCAGTTGTTTAAGAGAGATAAAGCCACATTGTTCAAGGGCTTAAAAATAATAAGGTAGATAAAATGTCTTGGTCAGGCAGGTTGTTTGCAAGGTTTTAATAATACAAGCATGTAGAATACTATGATAAAATATGTGTATATTTATATATTACATACAGAAATCTTAAAACCCAAGGAAAATTTATTTTGTGTCTATAAAACTAAATGAAAGATTAAAATTATCCTTTGAGTATACACTTAGTATATACGAGTTTGCGTACATTAGTTATATTAAAGTCACCGTGAAAGGGAAATAGAAGGCTACACGACTCTATTAACACTGATTTCTAACTTCACCTTGGTGACCTGAGTTAAGAAAAGATATTCATTATTCATGTAGGAATTTTTTGAGATTGAAAGCTAAGAAACATTATAAGTCACCATGTACTTTTAAGGGTTTTGTTTGTTTGTTTATTTATTCTTATTTTTTTTTAATTTTTGAGACACAAATCTCTCTCTTTGTGTATCCCAGGCTGGTCTAGAGCTTTCTGTGTAATCCAGGCTGGCTTGGAACTCATGGTGATCCTCCAGCCTCAGCTCCTCAATGACTAGGATTACAGGTGTGAGCCACCACACCCAGATAAATTACCTTTGTATAAAATAAAACCAAAGAAACAAATTTTATGGTGTACATGTGAGACATCAACATGATGTTATACATACATCTAGCTAGTAAAATATTTATCACAGTAAAGAAATACACCCACCATCTCCTCTCACAACTGGTTTTGTTTTTTGCTCTTTCTTTTGGTTTTATCTGGTATATTTTTACATGAACCTTCTCTGAAATATGTTTTCGGTTTAGGTGCACCATGCCCTTGAGTGACTTTTAAGAAGTTGAAGTAGGTTTTTCTTAGTATTCATTGCGAGAATGCTGCACTGTTGTAAGTGGAGATTAGAGAACCCTTCGGCACGTCTCTTCAGCACAGCTTGTAACAGCCTCATAATAACCATGAGGCTGACATTCAGGACTATGAACTTTACCTCCCAACGCATTCAACCATGCTGCCCGAGAGTGCTGATGCTCATCTATTCTTCACAAGAGAGATTGGATTTTAATCTGTTAATTAATTCAAAAGACTAGTCATATGAAAAACTTCCCGGATCCCTTTACTTATCATTTTCACTAACGATGAATGCCAGAAAACCAATATTTGAAGACAAAAGCTAAATTCTGACATGTACTATTCTCAAACATTGTCTGTGAAATCCTCGTAATTGGCATGACACTTGGAGAAGGCCATTGGGCAGTTGATGAAACAAGTTGTGAGCTATTCTTTGCAAATGAGGGTGGGGGTGGGGCCAGTAAAACCACCAGAATGATGGGGAGTGGACCTGGAACTGTAAAACCACCAGAATGATGGGGAGTGGACCTGGAACTGTAAAACCACCAGAATTGGGCCTGGGATGGGGGCTCTAAAACTACCTAGAGTGGTGCTTAGAGATTTTTAATGACCAGATAGACTTTTGTAAGAGGATCTGAGAGAAAGGAGGACATTTGTCCATCCTGCCTTCTGCTAGAAGATCTGCCACTTGTATAAATATATTCCCACCCCTAAACCTTACCTTTTGAATCATCATCATCATCATCATCATCATCATCAAATGAGTGAAGAGGGAAGTCTTAACTCAGTTTTCAAAACTGACAAATGTATGGGGGAAACGTTCTAGAGTAGTAGTCCATAATTTTAAATATGGTATTTTAAAACATGCTTGGTAATACAAAAGATTAAAGAAATATAATAACCAACTTTCCCATAGGACCAACCACATATTATAAGAGAATAAATAGAAATAAATTGAAGTAGGAGACCAAAGCTGAGCTAGTTTATTAAAAACATTTTAATCAAAAGCAATTTCTTCATAAGCAGCTTTATGAATGGTGATTGTTTCGGTAATTATAAGCCCCTCATCCTTTGTCTTATATCAGTCTTGACTGCACATCAATGAAAAAATCAATGTCTCTTTTTATAAAGATAAGTACATATTGGAAAAGGATGAAGTTTTAAAGACATGTGTTATATTTTTGGATGGAATGATAAACTGCCATCATAACCAACGGTTTGCTCTTTGATTAAAAGTATTTCTAGAACAAATAACCTGCGTGTGCGCATATGTGTGTAACTAATGCAATTAATCTTCATGCTAGATTAACTTGATAAAATATTGACCTAATTTGGGATTAAAAGATTACCAGTAACGTTTTGCACTGGAGGCTGCAAAGTGCCTCATGTCAACTCAGTAAAGACAGAATTAACCCCACACCCTCTTCAGTTGGAGCGTTTCCGAACTGCTACTTGGAACGTGCTCAGATGACCTGCAGGGAAGAGTGGAGAAGGCTGCAAGACACTTTCTCAGGCAGCTCGGCTGCTCTGCTCGTGCTGCTCAGAACCTTCCAAGGGGGAAACACACTCCAAGGCTTGTTACACATGTCCAGCTTCTGCCTGTCCAGGGAATGCGCTAAGTGACTAGTACAACAACAAATGGTCTGGAAACATGTAAAGCATTTTTATTATGAGTCCATATTGTCATTAAAAAAACAACAACATCGTGTAATTGCTTGCAATGTCAGGCATTTTTCTATTACATGTAAAAATTCAAAACAGATAAAAATATTCTATTATTTTTGTCTCCTAACCTTCACTTTTATTTTTTTCCCAGATGGATTCTTACCATTTATCCCAATTTGATCTCTTATTCTTAACACTCTTGGTCTCATTTTTTCAGTACTGGGGTTGTGGGTGTGTGCCACTACACTGGCCAGATGGTTAATGGTTTTCTGTGGCTTCATTACGATTTTTTGAGAGTTAAGAAAGATTTTTACTGACTGATTACTGTGGTTGATTTTTTTCATTATTACTGTAAAGCACATAAACTCTTCATTAACCATGGAGCCTAGAATAAGCCTGTTATCACATATGAAATAAATAAATATCCTTAACAAATTGCATGAAAATTATAATTGTGAAAGAAAAAGAAAAGCAGTCATAGGAAAATCTTTACTTGCCCTGTTCATATATGTGCAATAAATATTTACATGGAAGGAGCTCAGAAGGGTCCAATTCTATCAGCTTTTAAGTCAATAAATGCTTTATATATGTTGGTATGTGGACAAATAGCCCAGGCTGGCCCAAACTTGTAGGGGAATAGAAATTATGGTCATGGGAGGGCTTTGAAAGATTATAACTCAAGGCTATATGCAAACTATGAACCTATCCTTGATCTCCTGACTACTGGAGGCCCCTTCTGTTGCATTTGAAGACTCTTGGATTGTAAATACATCTTTTACAAAATGATTACTTGGGATTTTCATAGTATCTCTTACCATATTTGCTTTTCTCACAATGACACCCTCAATAATTAGCTTAGGGTCTGGCAATTAGTCAGTTAGCATACAAATGTATGTGTGTCTTAACTAAGACACACACACACACACACACATATATCTTTCTTATTGATGGCTGTGGTGATATTGTGTTCCCCAAAATATTGTGCACCCTAATAAACTTATCTGGGGTCAGAGAACAGAACAGCCACTAGATATAGAGGCTAGAAAATAGTGGCACACACGTCTTTAATCTTATCACTTGGGAGGCAGAGATCCATCTGGATCTCTGTGAGTTTAAAGCCACACTGGAAACATCCAGGCATGGTGACTCACGACTTTAATCCCAGGAAGTAAGCCTTTAATCCCAGGAAGTGATGGCAGCAAGCAGAAAGGTATATAAGACGTGAGGACCACGAACTAGAACGGGTTGAGCTTTTAGGCTTTTGAGCAGCACAGTTCAACTGAGAGGCATCCAGTCTGAGGAAACAGGATGAGCTGAGGAATTGGCAAGGTGAGGAAGCTGTGGCTTGTTCTGCTTCTCTGATCCAGCATTCACTCCACTACCTGGCTCCAGGTTTCTTTTTATTAATAAGAACTTTTAAGATTCATGCTACAGGTGGCCACTTTTATTTTTAACATGTTTACTGAGATCTTTCAATGGCTTACACCCTATGTTGTGTTTAACCAGGGATGTCTATGTGACCATGAGTTTGGAACCATTTCACTGGAGTATGGTAGGCTCATCAGTGGGTACATAACTGAAGACAATGTCTGTTCCTGTACCAGAGTAGTCCATAGTTCAACAAGGATGAGCTAGGTCCTCCACTACTCTGCTCTTCCATCCCCAACTCTAATTTAACATTCTCCATTCTATTATTTCCCTTTTACCTTTTTTTTTTCCCAGACAGGGTTTCTCTGTGTAGGCTTGGCTATCCTGGAACTCACTCTGTAGACCAGGCTGGCCTCAACCTCACAGAAATCCACCTGCCTCTGAATCCTGAGTGCTGGGAATAAAGGCATGCGCCACCACTGCATGGCCCCTTTTAACTTTTTATACTACTGCATTCTATCTCCCCTCCTTTGAAAGCAACCCCCATCCCATGATTGTTATGGGATATTTGTACACTGTGTGAAGATGTGTTGCTGTAATTGGTGTAGTAAAGAGCTGAAAGGCCAATAGCTAAGCAGGAAGAGGTTAGGTGGAACTTCTAGGGACAGAGAGGACTCTGGGAAGAAGAAAGGCAGAAACACCAGCCAGACACAGAGCAAGTCAGACACACAGAATGGGATAGAAGTAAAAGCCATGTGACAGAACACAGATTAATAAAAGTATGGGTTAATTTAAGTTATAAGAGCTAGTTAAGAACAAGCCTAAGCTAAGGCCAAGCTTTCATAATTAATATGCCTCCATGTCATTATTTGGGAGCTGACTGGCAGGACAGAGAAAGACTCATTACACATGACCCCGTACTAATTTTCCAACTTGTATATATTCCAAATGAAACATAAATATCTGAAGAATCAAAGCTAATGTCCACAAATGAGAGAAGCACAGAGCATCCATCTTTTTGGTCTTGATTACCCTACTCAGAGTGATTGTTTCCACTTCTATCCATTTACCTGCAAATTTCACTTTTCTTAAACCCAAGTAATATTCCATTGTGTAAACATACCACATTTTCAGCATCCATTTATTAGTGGATTGACTTCCATTTCCTAGCTGAATATAACAGTAACGAACAGGATGGGATGTAGGGTCCTTTGGGTAGATGCATAGCTGGATCATGTGATAGATCTATTTCTATCTTTTAAAGGCACATTCTTACTGATCTCCACAGAGGCTAAACAAGTTTGTATTCATGCTAGTAGTGAATAAGTGTACTCCTTTCCTGTTTCACATACAAGCCTACACTCCTACAGACATCTGATTTTTGACAAAAAAGCCAATAATGCACATTAGAGAAAAGACAGCATCTTTATCAAATGATGCTGGTAAAACTGGATAGTTATCTGAATGGATTAATTGATCTCAACAAAAGACTTGATACCCTAGATCTTATGGGGGGGGAAAGGTGATACTCTTTTACTCATACAGGAAAGGACTTTCTCAATAAGACCCCTGTAGCACAGGCACTAAGATCAACAATTAATAAATGGGACCACATGAAACTAAAAAGCTTCTGCATGACAAAGAATACCATCATTCCAGTGTAGAAGCCTACAGAATGGGAACAAAATCTTCACCAGCTATGCCTCTGACAGCAGGTTAGTACCTATACAAAGAACTCATAAAATTAAACATTAAGAAAATAAACAGCCAAATTAAAAGATGGGGCATAGAATAAACAGAATTTTTTGTTGTTGTTTTGTTTTTTGAGACAGGGTTTCTCTGTGTAACAGCCCTAGCTGTCCTGCAACTAGCTCTGTAAACCAGGCTGGCCTTGAACTCACAGAGATCTGCCTGCCTCTGCCTCGCAATTGCTGGGATTAAAGGCGTGGGCCACCACCACCCAGCTATAAACAAAATATTTAAAAGATGAAAGACAAAAAGATGTTCCATATCCTTAGCCATCAGGGAAACACAAATTAAAACTACTTTGATATTTCATCTTACCCCAATTGGAGTTTAAAACTTATTTTGAGTTTAATTGCTTTAACTTAAAAGGATATCATGGCTTCTTAGAAAATGTGGCATGCTCAAAAGTAAACGCCATCTACCTGAGGACGCATGGGCGCTCAGTGTTTTGGGCATGGTTCTCACATCAGAGAGGATGGAGAAAGATGAAATCCTTCATAGCATGTTTACTAAACAAGATGGTCTCAGGAAACTGACTGCTTTTCTAATGACTGAGTCTCCTCATCTAAACATGCACAAAATAGTTTGTGTAACTTTTATAATTAATAATAACTGTGACATTTCATGCTATTTTGTGGCTTCCACATAACTCAATATATACTAAAAAGGTGCTTTGAAAACTCCACAGCCAGGGACTGAACTGTCAGGAATGGTGGTCACAGTGACTGCTTTTTGACGGATGTCTTGCTTTCGGCTCTTTCAATACTACTAGTCATTTCCGTCTCTTGTTCTCGGATATTTTTATTCATAAATAACAATGTCTTTTTGGAGTCTGCTTGGCTCTGCTATTTTATCTCTGCAAGTGCCTAGTACACTGAATCTTTCTTCATTGTTTTTCATGTATAGAGATGCATAGTGAAAAGAAAAAAAATAACAGAAGAAACTGTTATTTCTCAGAGATCCCATTAGTCAAATCCACTGACGCTGTCACATATGGCAAGTTAGACTTCAGATGTTTTTGTAGATAAACGACACTTAGCTTTTCTTGCTTTTTAACGGGTCAGGGACAGATGAATAGTTAAAATAGGTTGTAATCTTTCTGTCAACATGTGCAATTGTATCCAGAAGATGATTAGTGCTTATAGTATTAAAAAAGAGTAGAGAAGCACAGAGTTGCAATTTGTACTGGTACAAAGTTCTAGTTTTGTACGAAGCACAAGGTTGCTAGTGCGTGCCAAAGCGAAGAACAGAAAATGTGTTTCTCCTGACTGAACTTGTCCTTGTGTACTATTGATATTGTTCCGTTTAGCAGAATTGACTGGGTAAGTGGCCACAGTGTTTGCACTGGTAATAACATGAAGCCAAATAAAGGTCTCTGCTGAAAGGAACTCTGTTGCTGTCTTCTGCCCGGATCTGCTCCATGGCTTTGTGAGTTTCTATTCCTACACTTGACCCGAGACCCCCTTCTTTCAGCTTCCTACAATGTTTTTGCTCCTACTCAGTTTATGTTTGGTGGCTACTCTTTGTCCTGGCTTTCATTTGTGAATCTGTATTTTGTACTTCCCATGTTCTTTTTAAAAATTCTTTTAACTCTTGCTGTCGGTGAGATAATTTATTCTCTTGACCTTGACTAGCATATGCAGGCCAATGACATCAATAATTAACCCGTGTTCTCAACATTCTGTTTCTGCTTTGGCATTTTTGCTGGCCTCAGAAGAGCCAGTTTCTGGAAACAAGAATAGGTTCCTCATTCTTCTGTTGTTTTCTCCTCCAGGACAGCATCTAGTCTTGAGAGGTTGGGACACTTTCCAAGGACTCTTAATTTTTATAGCCCGTTGACATCTCAAGCATCATTATGCTTGTTAGGTGATTAAACCAGAATCCACACCTCCAGCCAGACACTTGCAGGTCTGGAAAGGTTTTTGTTCCATTTCACAGGTGTGAGGTCAGTCACCAAGAAGAGAGAGAAATGACAATACTGTACTATAGTGGCTGGATTCACTAAAGCCAGCTAGTTTAAGGAGTTCCAGGATTCTTTAATTTCCCTTCTACCCTCCCATCTTTTCTTTGTTCAGCACTGAGGCTTTATCTAAGCCTATATAATATTGTTTAACATAGTCATGGAAAAGGTGGATAGCCTTTGGCTGAAAATATTTGGGGGCCCCTTAGGTTTGAGAAAGTGGAAAAAGGAAACAACTTGCTTTGAATTCTTCCTTGCAGGGGGCTTCATTAAGCGATTCAGTAATTGCCACCCATGTAATATCTTTTAAAGCCTCCTTTTCCTCTGCCAATCTTTTAGCATGTTTAAAATTGTAAATATTTGGAGTTTTTACTATAACTCCAAACCATAGCTCCTCTGTTTGTTTTTCCACTGCTTCTTCTGTGTACACAAAGTGGATGGCAGTTAAATAAAGTTCCCTTATTCTACAAACAGCCTTTTCCCGTAAGCTTTGCTTCTAATTCAAAATGCTTTTCTAAGTAGCTGTTCATGGGTTTAGTGATTTTCATTGTTATTTTACCTCTCAAAATGAAATACATTTAACTGCTGGTTTTTTTTTTAGTGCTTACCTATTTTCAGAAACAACCAAATGAACAATTAGTTTCCTAATTTTCACAACTAAATTCACGGCTAGCTTGTTCTGTGACTTATGAGAAAAAGGAATACATGACCTGAGACTGAGGGTGTTATGACATGTGGCTCCTGCCTAGGGTTTAAGGGTGTGTAGCGAAGCTGAGGCTTTCAACTCTAAGGAGACAAAGTGGAGTCCAAGGCGACCGAAGCTTTCTCTTCAAACCAATGGCAAAGGAAGAAATCATTCCCTCTGGGTAACACAGCATGGAAATTGGCAGTAAGCACTGATTCTCAGTGAAGGAGAGCACACCATGAAGGAAAACAAAACCCTGATATTTCTCTGTGCATCTGTCTTCAGTACTACACATGTAAAATGAAGATGTGGTCTTATTAGAAACAAAAGTGTCAGAGTTGTTTTTAATGGTCATTGACATTAATGAATAAGGAAAGACTGTGTGACTACATGCGCAAGTGGGCCACCTGCACCCAGGTGACACGCTGATGTCACTGATTTACAAGTAAACACAGATCTGAGCATTTGTTTATAAGCACACTGGACTAATTGACTATATTAAAATAATTGCATATCTTCAGGCCCACAGCTTTTCTGTGTGCTATAATGCCAAATAAGTAATTTTAGTCTATTTATTTTTTCTGGCCACTCTTCCTGTGTGCTTCATACATTAACATTATCCAGGAGAGCAAAATTGTGAAAAATAGAATTTCTAAGAGCGTTATTTATTTATTTATTTATTTATTTATTTATTTATTATTTTTACTCAAAATGAATCCAATAATTTGGTCATCATATCCTTTCTACTGATTGATTTGCAAAGTTGTGGAATATTTGCTGTGGGTGGTGGACAGGCCACATGGAACTCTGCCCAAGCCAAATGTGACCTTCCCTTTCTATTATGGATTCCCTCTCTTTATATTATGTAGGGTGCAGTGCCTAGCCTGAGGGGCTGGGACTTAATACTATTTCCTGTGGTGAAGAAAGCCATTCTACATAGAAAATTTGTTTTGAAATCATCGATAAAGAGCATAAATAAACATCCTGTATACTTCTGATAAGTGTTTGAATGTTAGTATTCATTATCCTCAGAGCGCCATTTATTTTAACTATTATAAAGTGATGATGATAATTCAGACCAAACCCAAGATGGTCAAATGCTTGCAGTTTTGATATTTGGGAAGCATTTAGAAAGTATTTCCTGGTTTCACCTTAATCAGAGAACTGTCGTCTGATGACAGTTAACTTTTACTTTAGGAAATGCTAATGTACACGACTCAATTTTTGAGAAAGAGAGAGAGAAAAAAAAAACCCTGAATTATTATAGAATGCTAAGCATGTTAGTAAATAGAAATACTTCACAATTCTTGAAGAAAGTTTTTGACTCCTGTGTTAGAAACATCTCTTATATTGAGAGCACATTTGTTTCTATTAAGCCCATTGAATATTCATAGCTGTAAACTTCCTCAGATAGCTCCTGAGACTAATTCTCAAGTCCTTTCTTTAAGAAAAAGGGAAAGAAGTGGGGGAGAGTTACCATGCACTACATTTTATCACCATAATAAGTGTATTAACAGTGTCATGACATTTACTTTATTTTGGTTATTTTACTAAGCGATGTTATTATGTTAAAAATTTATCACAGGGGGAAGGGAGAGAAGCTGTGTACTTGGCTGTCCGAGTGTCAAAGTTGCCTTTCATCCTGGGTGGGGGATGGGGGCAGCATGGTATTAAGAGAACAAAGTGTCTTTCATAGAGATGGAGGTATTATTTTATGAATCCAATTTCATATCTATCTTGCCATCTGTCACCAGGCAGGAGAGATATAGGACAGTGGCAAACTCATGTTAAAAAGGCTGTCTTGGGAAACAAAGAGAAAAGTTAATGGACATGGATTTACAAATTATTAATGATTTTTCTTGTCATTTCTTGAAAAATGGAAGCTCTGCACGCTGCCTCTCTCCCCAAACAGATTGCGTCTTATTCCTCTGCAGTTTGTCCATCAGCCTTCACTCTGACAACATAATCCAGAACTAATCCAGAGCTTCAGTTCGCCTTGTTGGCTCTCAGGCAGCCTGCTTAGACAAATCCTGCTACCTGTCAGCTCTCCTGTGGGTGCCAAGCTGGCTGCCAGGTTAACCTCTGGGGAAGCAGGGAGACCTCCAGATTTAACCCCTACTTCCCTCTCCATAATCCACAGTAAATAGGGGGATGTGAGCGGGCTAACTGTTTTAATCAGGGCTGGATCCCTTGAAATCTGTTTCATACACAGCTTAAGAACTCAGGTTATGAACATCCCGATGTGAAATCACATGACAGTCCCTCCAAAATATGGGCCCGAAAGAAGCAGATGGATCAGCAACACTGAGAGGTCTTAATCTTCCGAAGTCTTCTGTGAAAGTACATACACCCCTCCCCTGAACTACACAGTCGCCCACCAACTCCTAATTGTCAGGATGAGGTCAAAACCAAGGAAGAGATGAAAGAGCAGGGCAAAAAGAAAACCCAGTTTGGTTGTTACAAGGACTCCCTCTTCGTTAATTACTAATACGACTCTTCCAATTTACCTTTTCTTTATCTTCTGCTTCCCCCAATACATGTATATGCACGCACACACACTAATTCTTGTGGCATGACAGTGAATTTGAATATTGTTTACAGATAGGTCTCAAATGATTCTGATACGAACAAATAACTAGACGAAACTTCCAAATGAATAAATGTAAATTAATGTTGCCTGGCATCTAAACGACATCTAATTGAGCAAGAATTAAAATGGAGCAGTTCAGTTAAGAAGGTCAAAAGTCCTCAAAAACGCTCATCCTTTATTCAAAAAGAACAACACACAGCCTTCCAAGCACATCCGAGTCTACCTGCTTCTGTAGCATCAAGAGTCCACGGCAGCAAAGATCTTGCATGAAGACTCTGTTCCCAGGCAAATGTAAAGCTCCACTAAGTTTGGCCTCCTGGGAAATGTAATGAAACTTCAGCCAGTTCTTCCAGTGTGGCGAAGGGGAGCTATCCTGGTGTCTCCAGGAGGAACTAAGTTCAGATCAGCCTCTGGGTAAGGAATCGGACTCTAAATGACTTCTAATGAGCATCTTTGGTTTTCTCCCATTTAATCACAGGCTTTCCTCAAAGAACAAGAAGGACGCGCCTTACCCCTCCCCACCAACTCCCACCCACAGAGCAAAAGATGAAAGACAGGAATGCTCCTTATGCAAGACAAACACCCAGATGTGCCTTCAATGAAGTAAGTGGAATTGCAGATATAAATGCACACACACACACACACACACACACACACACACACACACACACACACACGAATCACTTTATGGTTTCTGACCTAACCAAACTGAAGTTTTATTCAAATTTAATTATTTTGATGATGGATGTATTTTTGTACATGTAATTGTAGTTTGCATTTTATGCAACAAATACAAGTATTTTGCTTCTTGAGTAAATTGTTTCAAAAATAAACATTTGGCTTATTTTCTATTCAAAAGGTAAGAAAGAAAAGGGATTCTTATCAAACATTTTGGGTTTGTTTTTTTGTTGGCATTCTTTTCAGCTCCTCCCCTTTCTTCTTCCACAGCCTGTGTCCTTTCTTTTATTCCTTTTAATTCACAGAGTATTTATTTTGCTGCTGGGAAAGTTCGCTACCCTGTGAGATTGTAACTTAATCACTGTAGCTGACTTTCATGCCTTAGGTGACACCAGAGGCCACTTGTCAAACAACACTCTGTCAGATAACGCTTGTTTTAAAGCTGACCAATTTGTGCAGGTTTTGTTTTGATAATTAATGAAATTTAAAATTAGAGAGATAAGATGAAGTTTCATTCAATCTCTGCCATAAAAGTCTTAAAAGGCTTCCATAAGTTTGTATCCAGCACCAGTTAAAAGTTTTTTTTGTTTTCGTTTTTTGTTTTTGTTAAATATAGCTTTATTGCCACAATGAGTGTAAATTCTATGCTGAGATGTTTTGGGGGTCTAATCTGAGGACTGGTCGCGGATGATAGCTGAGTCTTTCCCATGGAGCCAGAGGCCAGGAAATAACAATAGATGATTAAAAAATTAGTTTTGCACCTTAAAGCAATCTCCACATTACACTTACAGTTTTTAAGAACATACTTAATAAAGAATTTTAAAGATACATACTTAACACATAGATTCTAAGTACAAGAAAACTTTCTTAATGGTTCTACAAAGGTACAGGGGTGAAGAGCATGAACTGTTGAGATTGTCTCTCTAGTTTCAAACCCAACTCTACCATTCTCTGGCTAGAACTTACTTTTTATCCTTTGGTTCCTTCCCCTCAACAATGGGGAGCATCTTTCTTACTGTGGTATTGGATTTATTACTGTGCATGCTATTGGTATAAAGCTTAGGTGGGGTTTCACACTCAGAATGAGATCAATGCAGTTCAACAGTTACTCCTTAGTACAAATACACCTAAACCTCACTTAAACTCCCATTGTTAAACTCTATAATCAGGAATTATGAAGTGATAAATTTTTAAAGGAATGTATCAAGTTGCTTAAGTTTGCATAAAAAAGAATATTTGGTCTCCATATTAGAATTATATCTAGAGCTTTAGTGTTGAAAAAAATAAGCTTGACTAGGCTAGCAAAGTGACTCAGTAAATAAAGGCACTTGCCCTAAAGCCTGATAACCTAAATTTGTTTTCCCAGAAACCACTTGGTAGAAAGGAGAGAACTGTCTTTGCAAGTTGTCCTCTAACCTACACACAAAATAAATATATTTTTAAGGTGATTTAGATTTTTTGAGATACTGAGTGATTAATTTTAAAACACTCATCTCTTTGTCCTGAGCTATATCAGAGCTTGAATTGAACAACTTTTTGTTTGCATTTGACTTAGCAGTGAAGAACATTTTTTTAAAATGTTTCTGAGGTAAGTGGCAAAATACATCATTGAAAATACCTACTAAATTGAAATAACACAGACACACACAGAGACCCAGACATAGACATACACACACACACACACACATACACACACACACACACACACACACACACACACAGACACCCACCCATACACACAGAAATAAACACACAGAGAGACACACACACAGATGCAGATATACACACAGACACACACAGATACACACACAGACACACACACAGAAACGCACACAGACGCACACAGACAGACACACATACAGGTACACATAGAGACACCCACACAGACACCCACACCCACTCACCCACCCACACACACACAGACACACACACACACACAGACACAAACACACAGACACACACACACACAGACAGATACACACACAGGTACACATAGAGACACCCACACAGACACCCACCC
>CABHPH010163148.1:0-32561 GCA_902168325.1 Peromyscus nudipes
TTAAACATGAGGATAGGCAATGGTAGCACACGCCTTTAATCCTAGCATTCCAGAGACAGAAATCCCTCTGGATCTCTGAGTTCAAGGCCACATTGGAAACGGCCAGGCATGGTGACACACGCCTTTAATCCCAGAAAGAGAGCCTTTAATCCCAGGGAGTAATGGTAGAAAGCAGAAAGGTATATAAGGCGTGAGGACCAGAAACTAGAGGCATTTGGCTTGGGTAAGCATTTGGCCTGGGTAAGCATTTGGCCTGGTTAAGCATTCAAGCTTCTAGCAACGCAGTTCAGCTGAGACCCATTCTGGATGAGGACTCAGAGGCCTCCAGTCTGAGGAAACAAGACCAGCTGAGAATCCGGTGAGGTGAGATAGCTGTGGCTTGTTCTGTCTCTCTGACCTTCCAGTGTTCACCCCAATAACTGGCTCAGGTTTGATTTTATTAATAAGAACTTTTAAGAATCCTGCTACAGGCGTATATTTTGGCAGACAAAGGAAGAATGAGTTTCTTGTATACAGAAGAACCTGAAAGTTGTTCTGCTCAGATAGTAACAAAGCATTATGGAGCAACTGTAACAAAGCGCTCAGTTCTCCTCCTTCCGCTGTTAGATTAGAGCCCACTTGGGAAATGTGCGGAGTCATGAGAAAGTGACCACAGGCAGCGAGGTGGGCATGGAGGGCCCAGCTGGAAGTGGTGCTGCCTGGGTGGGGGCAGGGAGGACGTCAATGACACAGCAGCCTTGGAAACTCGCAGAACACCAAACCAGAGGAGAAGCCTCCGGAATCAAGCCCCTCCGTTATCTTCTCCCCCTTCTCAGCTCTTTCCCACAGTCTCTTCCCACTCCTACTTAGCTTACTTAAAAGCATGGAAAATACAAGTGGCCCACAGGCAGCTGGGACGTGACGGCTGTGCTCCGGCTGTCTTGGAAAACAGTTGTTCCTTCTAGCTTCCCCCACTCTTTCTTTAGCTCTTTCTATTTTTTTTAATTTGTATTTTTATTACATTTACTTATTTATTTGTGTGTACGTGTGTGTGTGTGTGTGTGTATGTGTGCCTGTGGGGTGTGTGTGTGTGTGTGTGTGTGTGTGTGTGTATGGGGTGCATGCATGTCTCTCTGTGTGTGGTGTGAGTGGGTGTGTGTGGTGTGTGCATGCATGCCTATGTGTCTGTGTGTGCCTGTGTGTAGCATGCGTGTGTATGGTGTGCATGCATGCCTCTGTGTGTGTCTGTGTGGTGCACGCACCTACATGTTACAATGCCTATATAGAGGTTAGAGGACTTCAGATGTCAGTTCTCTCCTTCTGACATGTGGATCCCAGGGATCAAACTCAGATCGTCAGGTTTGGTGGCAAGCCTCCTTGCCTTCTGAGCCCTGGCATCAGCCCCTCTCTTCTTTTCTTTCTTTTTTGTGATCCTGGATGTTGAGCTCAGGGGCTAGGCAAGTGCTCTACCACTGAGCTACATTCAGATACCTATTATAATCATAATCATTATTAATTTGCATTTTGAGACAGTCTTGTGAAGTTGTCCAGACTGGCCTTAATTTCATCCCCCTGCTTCCGCCACACCCAGCTTCCCTCTTTCTCTGGAAAGGGAAGTTTAAGCTCATGTTCATGGGAAGAACCAGAATAATGTAGTTTAGGGAGGAAGTGACGAAAGATGTCATCCTTGTAGGGTATTCTGGCTAACGTACAACTTCAAAAATATCTTCCAGCACCCGAAACACCAACTATTGATCAGGCATATTCAAAAATCAGCAATAGTATAACTGTAGAGTGGACGACTGTGCCAGGGGCCACAAGTTACTTGCTCACAGCTGAAGATGGGGACACAGTCATTGAGACCACGGTGGCCAATTCCCCAGGCACTGTGACAGGCCTGAAGGCTGCGACCTTGTACCAAATCACCATCAGATCCATCAGTGCCTCTGGACAAAGCGAGGCGTCGTCTCCAAAGCAGGCGAAGACAGGTAGAGAGCTGGATGCTAATGCGATCTGAGTGTTTGCTGGTGACTTAGATCAATTTTAACAGCACTGCAAATGTGTTGTGTGGTTTGTGCACACATGAGTTCCACAATGCAAGGCCCAGAGGCAAAAGCCACCAATTTTTGTTTGTTTGTTTTTGTTATTGCGACTCAGCAATTTGTGGAGAAAGTGACACTTCAATGCCTAGTACTCTGCTTTGGGATTTAAAATCCATTTCTGGGCAATTTTAAAAGCAGAATGCTTTTAAATCCATGAACAAGCGATTTCTGTTTTTACCCATGCCAAACAGGGAAGACATAGAACAGATTTTGCAGCGCACTGAGCATATGGCAGATACGGTAACAAAAGTTTGGGGATTTGCTATTAGCATTCAATTCACTTCATAAAGTCATACCTGGGCATATTTCTGAAAAGCTATATGCAAGGATCGGTGTCTAGTTCAGTGGGAGAGTGCTGGCCTAACATTTACAAGGCTCTGAGTTCACTCTTAGCACTGAAAAATAAAAGTCATTTGCACACGAAAATAGTATAAACAATCATTTTTGTTTGTTTTTTGTTTGAATAAAAATTATTCATTTTTATGGACACTTTATCTAACTCCTCACCAACTGCAAGCTGAAAGTATGGCCTGGTGTTTTCTGGTGTCTTCCTACCTCAGATTTTTTGAGACAGGAGAGCCTAACCTGGGCCCAAACTCCAAGCAGTTCTCCTGCCTCAGCTTCCTGAGTGCTGGGATTGTAAGTGTGCACCACCACTCCTGCTTCAGTGTCCACACTTCCTGCCACATCGTTTATTATTAGTGTACACTTAAATGGCTTTCCTAAAAACCATACTGTAGAATGAGCCCAGGGCCTCCATGGTGTCAGACATCTACCACCGGGCTACATCCTCAGCTCCAATGAGCAGTTATTGAATGGGTCTCCGCCATTATAATAGGAATAATATGGATCGTCAACTTGCACTTATTTATCTCTCAATAACTTGAATTATTCTCTACGGAGTTTTATGATATGCATTCACAGTTTCCTTTTGTTTTTGCTAACAGTGTTGGCTGCACCAGTTCTGGAAGTTGGCTCTCCGAGTCCAGACTCCATCCTTGTGAGGTGGGATGCCGTGTACATGGCCATTGGCTTCTCTGTGTCTGTTATGCGAGCCAATGGCTTGGGTAGAATTTGGAAAGAGAATACCACAAACACCTCCTTGACCTTCAGCAATTTAGATGCTGGGACTCTCTACACTATAAAGGCCTATGCGTGGAATGCCAATGGAATCCCTGGGGATGACTCCACCTGCAACCAGAGAACCAGTAAGGACTCCTCAGCTCAGCCTTGAACAATCTCACTTTTGATTAATGAGGGGGCTGTGTGTCGCCGCCGTGGAGAGCAACGCTAAGTGATGAGTACGGAGCAGCTGGCAACAGCTGTTTAAATTTCTACGAAGTTATTTATAATACCTTGACTATTCCTTGGCAGCAGTTCAAAAGCTCTCTGAGTGAGGTGGAGCCCAGTGCTTCCCCCTCTGGTAGCCAAGTTCACTGCAGCGGGCACATTCCAGATCCCAGAAGGAAAGGGCTCTGGTTAGGTTGACCAATCAATCCTTCCTTGTGCCTTCCTGGTTTTGTTGGACCAACTCAAGCATTCCCTGCTTTTTTCCCTCCTGTGTTCAAGCCAACAGCCTAAACAAAAAGAAATTGGGGCAAATAGGAATTCATTCATTCAACGGACATTCAGTGAGTGTGTGCCAACCTGCAGCCAGCATTGTCCCAGGGACACAGGCAGAGAGAGAGTTCCTGCTGCTCCTGGGCTTGACATGAGAGTCTGTTTCAGATGTTGTAGCTCCCCGACACTTTGGCACAAGGCTGAAGCTGATGTGGGGCTGCCCACCGCCCCTTCTCTAGCTGTGAACTCTACCCAGTGGGAGTATAATGTGTTCTCTCAGCCTTCCACCCACCCCAGGAACATGGGGGTGGGGGGTGGGGTGGGGGGAAGGTGCTCCTAAACATGAAAATCAGAAGTCCAAATTCAGCTGCTAGAACCTGAAGAATCAGAGAGAGCAAGGGTGCGTGCGTGCGTGCGTGCGTGCGTGCGCGTGCGCGTGTGTGTGTGTGTGTGTGTGTGTGTGTGTGTGTGTGTGTGTGTGTAATAAATGCCAGACCTTCACCAACCTAACCAGAGTAGATCTCTTAGGGGAGGACCCAGGAAAGGTGAGAAGAAACAACTGGAAATAGTCTCTTCAACTTTCTCTAAGTTTGGAATGGGAATCTCATGGCTTATGAGCCAAGCAGAAATTCAAGGAGAAGAGAGGGTTTGCCTTACATAATACTCATATGGGGAAAGGATGGCGAGCAGCCCCAAGGTGATTTCATGGTTGGCTTGATGCCTCGGGGTATTTGTGCCAAACCAGCCTTCCTGGGCCTTTAGTGGCTTGCCTGCCCTGGCCCCTCCTCTCCTCTTTCCTCTCCTCTCTCCTTCCCACCTTCCCTTCTCTTTCCTCCCCCTCGTCTTCCTGGAAACATTTAGCAGCTGGGAGTACAAGATGAAACGAAGCAATTCCTGCACCCAAAGAACTGAGCCTGTCCAAAGATGCAGAACTTGGACGTTATGGTCACATGTAACAAAGGACTTTGCTAGAATGTACACGGTACAGTGTGCCCAGAAAGGAGCGTCTACACCAGGGCAGGGAACAAGAGAGCCACCTGATTTCTTTTTTAATAATATTTTTATTAGTTTTTGAGAATTTTTGTTTTGTTTTGTTGTTGTTTTTAAGACAGGGTTTCTCTGTGTAACAGTCTTGGCTGTCCTGGAACTCACTTTGTAGACCAGGCTGACCTCGAGACCTGCCTCCCAAGTGCTGGGATTAAAGGTGTGTGCCACTGCTGCTGGGTTAGTTTTTGAGAATTTTATATATATACTTTGATATTCACCCCTACTGCTCCCCATAACTCCTCCCATACCCACCTCATCCTTCATCCCCAGCTTCATGTCTTTTTTTTAAAAAAGTGTATATAGGCATTTTGCTGCCTGTATGTCTATGTACCATGTGCATTCCTGTTGCTTGAGGAAGCTAGAAGAGAGTGTCAGAGCCCCTGGAACTGAAGTTACAGACATCTGTGAGTCACCATGTAGATGCTGGGAATCTGCACCCCCGCCCCCATCTTCTGGAAGAGCAGCCAGTGCTCTTAATCACTGAGCCGTCTCTCTAGTCGCTCGCCTTAAGAAATAATCCAGCAGAGGCTATAGAAATGGCTCAGTGGTTAAGAGCACTGGCTGCTCTTCCGAAGGACCCAGGTTCAATTCCCAGCACCCACATGGCAGTTCACAACTGTCTGTAACTCCAGTTCCAGGGCATCCAATGGCCTCATATAGACATGCAATCAGACAAAACACCAATGCATATGAAATAAAAACAAATAAATCATTTAAAATAAAGTTAAAAAATATAATCCAGCAAGACTAATTTGTGCTGCCCATATACTCTTGAGTGTGAGGTCATTGGAGCTTAGTCAGCCTACCAGGGGCCACATCCTTAAATAAATTGCCTCGCCCTCCTCCAGAAGCCATCAACTGTCAATGGCTCCTCAGTTAATAGCATGCCTTCCCCCTCGATGCTGGGATGCTGACTAGCTCAATCTGTGACAGCCTCGGGGAGCAGCCATAGCTGATTGGAGTTCACTCATGCAGTGGTTTTGACATGTCCAGAGATGCTGTTCCACGTGGGTTTCTCCGCGACCCCCCTCTCTTCATCTCTTTCTGCTCTTGTGTGATGGTCCCTGAGACTGCGGCAAAAGAGAAACAGATGTCACCACCTGCTTTCTTCTCTCCCTTTTGCTTGTTTCCCCGGGGTTTTTCTTTTGTTTTGTTGGTTTTTATTTGAGACCGAGTCCTGGTCTCCCTCCCCACCTCCTCGCTTCCTTGGAGCTCACTCTGTAGCAAGGCTGGCCTTGACTCCTGCTCTGCTTGACTCCTGCTCTGCCTGCCCCCAGCTGTCAGGCGCCAGCACACCTCACTGTTGCCTCCTGTTTTACAGAGTCCGGATTTTGTCTCTGTGTCAGCTGTCTAGGGCTGCTGTCAGAAAATACCACAGGCTGGGTGGCTTAAGTAATAGAAATTTGTTGTTCCACAGTTGTGGAGGCTAAGCTTACCTAAAACCTACGCATTGGCAGGGTTGGTTCCTCCTGAGAACTAAGGAAGGATATATCCAGAAAGGTATATTCCCCTTGGCCTGTGTGTGGCCATCTTTCTGTTCACCTTGTGTTTCCTCTATATGCATATGTCAGTGTTCGTATTTCTTCTCTTTCTAGGGACATCATCTTGTTGGATTAGGTCCCATCCTAATGACCTCATTTAACTAACTTATATCACCCATGACCCTATTTCCAAAGAAGGTCACTTTCTGAAGTGCTAGGGGCAGCGAGTCAGCATGTGCATTCTGGAGCACCCAGGTCAGCCCTTGACAGTCTCCCCCAATGTCCTACCTGTTTCCCTAAGTTACCTATGTTTGGGTTGGAAAGTTAGTTGTCTTCAGACACTCCAGGCAACCCCTACCAGGCTTGATCCAGCACTACCTCAAGGGAGAAGCTGAGGGTTCTTTGGGGACAAGCAGACCAATGAATGGGGGAAAGGTCCTATCAAGATGGCCTGTAAGGGAAACAGGGAGGGTACCTTCCTCAAACAGAATGAGTCAGTGTCTAACTGTCTCCTCAGGCAGAGCCTCCCTTGTACCACAGATGTGTGAAGAGGATGTGCTCCATGGAACCAGTCCGTGCAGATTCCCCAGGAGAACTGAGGCCAACAACCTTTCCTCATGAGCGCCTGCTCGTGTGTGTGTGTGTGTGTGTGTGTGTGTGTGTGTGTGTGTGTGTGATTCATGCCATGACACACATGTGAAGGTCAGAGGACAATTTGCAGGGGTCAGTTCTCTCCTTCCACCACCGTGCGGATTCTGAACTCAGGTCAGGCTTGGCAGCTAAGCCGCCTGGCTGGCTCAGTCCTCCAGGTCTCTAAACAGTTTAACCATGAAGACATCGAGGCATGTTTATAAGAATGGGGGAAAGACGACCATCACATGTGAACTGATATTTGAGACTTTTCTATCCTTTGATTTAGAATGGGCCGCTTGCTTATCTAGAGGCGACTGTGAACTAAGAGTTGTTAAGAGTAGAAGTCATCAGAGGTCAAAAACAAAAGCGGGGGTTGGGGGTTGAGACTGAACATTGCCCCCACTCTCTACCCCCATGCTTGGTAAACACTTTGCTATGGAGCTGCTTTCCCAGCCTAAGAAGGGATGCATTTAGCTTCGTGGGTCAGTAATAGAGAAAACATTTGACCTACCGTGTGACAACATACTCAGATGACCCTTTCGGTCTTTCACATGTATATGCCCATTTTCTTCTTGTTTGGTTGGTTGCTTGGTCTTTTGGCACAGGGTCTCACTACGTAGCACAGGTTGGCGTGAACTTCCAATGTTCCTTCTTCAGCATCCCAAGGGCTGAATTATACAACCATCCCAGGTTTCCCCAATGTGATTTTTCACCACTTGTCAGAATATTTATGCATTCAAAGTATGCTTTTTTAAATATCAGTTATGTGTTAAAGAGTGCTCTTATATCAGTTTTTACAAAGAAAAAGATTGAATAATATGACCCAGGTTGCATAGCTAAGAATGAGTCTGCACAGTAATGGCCATTACGTTACCAATTCCCGGGTACACTAAGTCCCAATTTTAAGCTGAACAACTTAACGTTAACCAGTGAACAGTCTCGTCTCTCCTGATGGCCTCAGCATTACTAAGCTAAATCTTACATGGGTCCTTGTTTCTCAAAAACGTAGGTCCTCGTGCTCCTGCCAATATTCAAGTCATCTTTGACAGCGGGGCCCTGAAGGCTTCTGTTTCATGGACACCAACAGAAGGAGCGTTCAACTACACCGTGATGGCGTCCAGCGATTCTTCCCAGCGGAGTTGCAGCACAGCTCTGAGTTCCTGCAGCATCGGTTCCCTGCGGTGTGGAACGGAGTACCTGATTTCTGTCTCAGCCAGTAACGATGCTGGGTCCAGCAGGTCGTCCTCTGCAGTGACCCTGAAGACGGGTATGTGAGAAAGAGTGAAAGCCCTGCAGGGCTGGTGATCAGCGTGGCTGCCATAAGGGGAACAGAAATCCCCAGCAAGCTTCTAGAATATTCCAGAGGCAGTGAAGAACAAAGCCTGGTCTAAGACGGACATGTATTTGTAATCCCAACATGTGGGAAGCTGAAGCAGGAGGATTGTCATGAGTTTGAGGCCAGCCTGGGCTACATACTGAGTGCTAAACCAGCCGGGGCTATGTAGCAAGAGCTTGCCTGAAAAAAAGAATAGAGAGGCTTGTCAGGAGGGCTTAGTGGGTAAAGGTGCTCGCTGCACAAAGCGGAGCTCAATCCAGGAACCCACACAAAGGCAGACGGAGACCAACTCCACCAAGTTGTGTCTGCCCTCCACATTCACGCTGCTGCATCCTCCCCCACCACATTACACATACACACAAGATAATAATAATAATAATAATAATAATAATAATAATAATAATAATAGACTATTTTTTAAAGAAAAGAAAAAAGAAAGCTATCCCTGGTCTAAATGAAAGTACTGAGCTGGGGGTTTTGATGAGTGAATAATATCAATGGAGAAGCATGTATTATATATTGGAAAAAAGCACTCCTTTGACTATTCATTCACAAGTGTGGCCTCTATTCCTGGTCTTTCGCTCTTTTTCTTTTTCATCTTTCTTTTATTTCATTATATGCTATTTTATTTCACATTTCCAGACAAGGTCTCATGGTGTTATCCAAGCCGGTCTTGAATTCCAGGGCTCAAGAGAGCCTCCTACGTGAACTGCTTGCTGTTTTAATTTTTAAAGTTTTGAAAATTCTAAGACACAGTTTGTTATTATTTACAGTTCTTCATAGTACAAGTCACTAACTGCTCATCCATGTGTGATATGTGTGGTGCATACATGTAAGTATGAGGATGCTTGCAGCCATGTGTGCGTCCACGGAGGCCAGAGCAGGGCATCAGGCATCCTCCCTGTCACTCCTGCCTTCCTGCCTTGGCGAGCACTCAAGCACCTCCCACTGAACCAGAAGGTACCTGTTTGGCCAGTGAGTCTGGAAGATCTGCCCGTCGGCATCCACAGATGCCGGGATCACACGCATGCGTAGCCATCGGCTTTTTGTGTGATTCTAGGAATTGAACCTTGGGTCCTCACGGCTGAAGAGAGTACTCTGACCCATTGAGCTGTCTCCACAGCCCCTAACTGTCTCTTCTTGACATGTTTTATGACTGAGGCTTGGTAGAAGCTGTTTTAAAAACTAAAGGTGGGAGATTTCTAGTTCTAAGTGTGTTTCAGTATTTCCTCAATTATACTCTTGTTAGAGATGTAAAGACACGTATGCGGAGGTTTGCTGCTCCATTTAGAAGTGTCTATTTGTCTGGGGAGTTGGAACAAACATTTAGTGAGATCTACAACGACTCAGGCACCATAATTACACTACTTAACTCCTAGGATAATTTTGTGAGTTGTCTCTTTTATTGTTTTTGCTTGTTTGTTTGCTTATTTGAATTGGGCTCTAATAAAGCTCAGGTAGGCTTCAAATTCACTTCTGTAGCCTTGCACCCTGATCCTCCAGCTTCCATCTCCCAAGTGCTGCGGTCACAGGCAGGCACCACCAGGTCTGGCTTATCTCTTCCTTTTAGATACAAAAACTGAAGCTCAGAGACCATGAAGGCTGTTTCCTCCAGTGCACACCGATAATAAGAGGTGTCGCTGAGATCTGCACTCACCCGTGCCTGATTGCGATCCTCTGGGCTGAAGACAATGTAACAATGTCCACTCTGTTCAATGGTCAGAACTATGTCTTTGTAAGGTGAAAAGGACTCTGAACAGAGGATTGGAGCTCTCACCAAGCTGGTGTCCTCTCTTCTTAAAGGGGAAAAACATAGTCAAACTCTCAGACCCACAGCTTCTTAGAATGGTTAAATTGAGGTCATCAACACAAGCTTGGTGATTAGACCTCGCTTTTGACAATTACAAGTTCGTGTAGCAGGTACAATAAAAGTGATTCTGAAGACAGAGTGGCTGAGGGTGAAGTGAGAGATAAACACTTCAAAGACATAGACATTCTGAGTCAGTTGTGTAATGCAGGAGAGAACCATCCTGTGTTTTTAAATTCAGATGCACATCAAAAAGTATTTAGGGAATGTTCATAAAATCTAAATACTCAAGTCCCACCAAGATCAATTAAATTGGGATTTCTGGGAATAGAGTCTAAATAGAATAGTTTTTAAAAGCTCCCCAATTGATTTTTAATATGTTGTCAGTGTTAAGTGCTACCGAAAGAGTCCTTCCAACTTTCAATTCCTGCCCTTATTGGTCCAGGAATTACACTGTAGTGTGGGTATGACACAGTCAGTACTGACCATGAGAAAACCTTGATTTGTCAGTTAAAGAACTATGTTTAGAAAGGATTATAGTTCCCAAGGGCCCAGAAATGTGAACTCTATTTCAGGAAGACTTACAGTAGAGATGACAAATTTTGGAAGCTTATGGTTTGAATGGATGGCCTTCATTTGAAATCATTCCTTCAGAAGACTTCAGACCTTGCTGATCTTAGTTAAAAGAACTATGGCAAGGCAATGGTGGTGCACACTTTAATCCCAGCACTCAGGAGGCAGAGGCAGGCGGATCTCTGTGAGTTCGAGGCCAACCTGGTCTATAGAGTGAGATCCAGGACAGGTGCCAAAGCTACACAGAGAAACCCTGCCTTGAAAAAACAAAACAAAAACAAAAACAAACAACGACAAAAAAAAAACACAACTATCACCTTGACACAAAAACCCAACCCAATATTAGTCAAGGAGATCCATGTCTGTGGAAGAGATAGTGTAACATCTATCGCACGAAATACAAATGGAGGGTGTCTGAACATATCTCCTTGGTGTGCACCGAGTTGTGCTTATCGTTTGATTTGGTACTTGTCTGAGCAGTTTACCTATCTGCTCAGGATGCTCTCTGGAGATGGAATGGGCTCAAGAATGTGGTTTGGTCACTGAGTGCATAGAAGGCTGCAGTTAGAACTCCCCACTCTATAAAGGTTTTCACGCAGCCCCCAGAAAGAATCAGTTACCCCTGTGTCCTAGTCACTGCTCTACTCCTGTGAAGAGACACCATCACCATGGCAACTCTTGAACAGGGAAGCATTTGACTGGGGGCTTCCTTACACTTTCAGAGGCTTAGTCCATTATCATCATAGCAGGGAACTTGGTGGCACTTACGGCACTATCGCAGTACCTGAGACTACATACTGATTCACAGGCCACAGGAAGAGAGAGAACTAGGCCTGGCATGGGCTTTTGAAACCTCAAAGCCCACCTACAGTGACACACTTCTTCCAACAAGGCCACACCTCCTAATCCTTCTCAAATGTGCCACTCCCTGACGACTAAGCCTTCAAATACATGAACATATAGGGGCTATTCTTATTCAAACTGCCACACCTTACCTTTCTAGCTATATTATCTGGGGCAACTTATTTACCCTGTGTGAGCTTCATTTTACTCAGTTATAAAATGAAAGTAATTATTGTGAGAATAAAAGGAAGTGTTAGCAAAAAAAAACATAATGGGTGTATTTTTGCCTTGAAAAAGATATTTGCTTTTGGGATACCATCTTACAAGGACTCCAATTTGCAATAAGGCTCAGTTGCCTTTAGCCTACTGGCTATGGGCGGGTTAGGATTCTGTTGGTCTTTTCTGTGTCGAACACACAGATTGCAAGCCCAGCGCCACTTTGAGATCTTTGACAGCAGTTAACTCTGCAGCTCACACACGATTGAGCCTGTATGATAATGAGTATTCAGAGACGGGTAATGCCTGGGGGGCGCTCACCAACCTAAGACAGAGCGCCTGTGTGGCCTGGGCAGGCGTCTCCATGACGGGTAAGGTGACCTGCTGACGTCCCACGCAACCTAAGTCAGAAGCTCATTTTTTAGTAAAAGGGGGACCTGTAGGGCCCTGGCCCCTGTTTTGGGTAACTGTTGCCTTGCTTGCGGACCTTGACCTTGATATCCTCCCTATGCAGATTCCCTGCCGGGTTCTACCCTCCTGAATGCTTAAGGGAAGTTCCTTGTCTGTGTATCCTGCATAATGGGCGTTAACAGCTTAGATGCAAGTTTGTAAAACATCAGTAGCGAACTTCTGCCCTCCGGGGTTCTCCCATTGTGCTATAAGCCTGTATTTAAGACCTCCTCCCTCCTTCAATAAATGGCATTAGGCATTAAAAAAAAAAAAGAAAAAGATAACTTTTACAGGCATTTACTGTTTGGCTCACATCAAACAGATTTCACCTCTGAATAAAGTCAAAATCTCTCCATAAATATCCCAAAAATGAAAACCCACACTTTTTTTTTCCCTTTGGACGGGGTCTCTCTATGTAGTCCTAGCTGTCCTGGAACTCACTCTGTAGACCAAGCTGTCCTCAAACTCCCAGAGATCCTCTTGCCTCTGCCTCCCAAAGGTTGGGATTAAAAGCATACACCACCACATCTGACAAAATCCACACATCTTAAGTTGACTCTCAAACTCCCTTGGCCCATGCTGTGGATATAGACTGGTTGCTAACGTGTTTGCCTAGCATGCACAAAGCCCTGGGTTTGATCTCCAGAAGCACATAAAAAGCTAGTGTGCCTGTAATACAAGCACCTAGGAGATGCAGGCCAGAGGATCAGAAGTTCAAGGTTATCCTTGGATATCTAGTAAGTTTTAGTGAAGGCTGGGATACATATGACCCCGTTTCAAACAAATAAACACTTTCAATGGCCTATTATTTCAGATAACATTTGTTATAATGAAAGAATTTGGAGAGCTCATTGGTGTCTAGTGTAGTCTTTGTTTCTATAAAAATATCTTCTAATGTTTCTGGTACATGGCTCTGCATGTTTTGCATCAAATTCAATCTGTTACAAAACTCCAAATTGCTGATTTGGGTTGTCTTGACATCTCAGATAACAGCCAAGATGCAAAGAAAGTCTCCGATGAAAGTCATATGACTGCTTCTTTTTTTATTGCTTCCTAGTGGCTTGTGCACCTGGGAGAGTGACAATCCAAGAAGACCCCCCTGGTCACTTGTCCGTGGCTTGGTCTAATGTAGAGCTGGGTGATTACTATGTGGCTTTCGTGAAGAGTGACGATGGCCTGGAAGTACACTGCAATACCTCCCTCACTCAGTGCAACTTCCTGTCCGAATGCGGCTTCACATACTTTATTAGCGTTTTTGCCTATAACAAAGCAGGACAGAGCCCCCTGGGTGATGTGTTCAATTACACCACAGGTAAGTCACGGGTGATGCTGGGAAAGAGAGTTCTGAGTCCAGGAAACTCAGCAGCAGGATGAAAACCCCTTGTACTTACTAATTCACCATCTGGGAGTCACTCTAGGACCAAGACTAGCTCTTAAATCCCTTGGTTTACATTCTTTCCAGAGTAGGGATGAGTTGGTTTCAGAGACCCAGTCTAACAAGAATGCAAGATTAGGAATGAGAGTGGAGGAGGGGAAAGGCATTCGCTCAACCCTACCCTGGAAAACGAAGTTCCCACTCAAACCTCGGGCCTGCTTGAGGTTCTGAAGGGGATGCAGTCCCTCCATCTCAGGATCACAGTCCTTCCCTGGACACAACAGATGCAGTGGCCCAGATGCTACATGGTGTGGAGGGCTTTGGAGTTGGACACCTGGAATTACGTCCAACCTTGACTCTAACTCACTAACACAGTAGGCTAATGATGGGTGCCTTCCCACCCCCTCAACATCCTCCCTCCAGGGCAAAATGGGCCAATAACAGCACAGGTGGGAAAAAGGTCTTTGTGATAAAGCAGAAGGCAAATATTTTTACTAGCAGCACTATTACGTCATTATCAGCATCTGTTGTCTTGGTTACCATCACTGTCTTCCTCCTCCTCTAGGCTTAGGGCTTACATGGGGCGGGGCTGGTGCTGGTTTATTTCTCTGTCATCATTTCTAATCCCAGTGCTACGAGCTTACGGAGATACTAGATCTTTGGAGAACGGTTGAGTGGGCGCCTTGAAATGAATTATTTATAGAATATTATAATTATAAAGTGTTCCAAGGGTGGATTATGATAAACTCTACCAGGGTGAGGGATCTGAATAATTGGTGCTTTGGGAATTCAGAAGAGGTTGTCAACAAGGTCTCAAGAGCACAGGAGTGGCCTCGAACCAGAGTTCAAGAATGGATGGAATGTAGGTGGGAAGAACACCAGAGAAATCTCAAGCTGAACTAGATATTTGTCAGTGGGGTTCTTTGGGCCTCCTTTAAGAGTTACTAGTACAATCCTCATCTCTATACACTCATACCCCGTCTTTATCTGTTTAGAGTCTAGGCAGACTGACAGCATCTGAGGACTCAGGCTTAGTATGACTTTATCAGACAGAAGAGAACGGGTTTTCTAGCAGAGACCAAAAATCTTCAGGACATAGAGAAGTGAGAGTAAAGGTCAGGTGTAGACCTGGGAGGTCTGATGTACCCTCGGGTGTCATACCAAGGACTTGCCCCGAGTGCGGTGGGAATAAGGTCGGGGTTGGAGCTGACCAGTGCCTCTTGCAATCGTTTAGGAAGGCAGTGGCAAGACTCAATCTCCCCCTCTGGTGGCATGGCTCCTGTGCTGACCTTGGTTCCCTCTGGGATCCCGCTTTCAGCTCCCTGTTGTCCTAATGACATTAGCGCGGTGTTGGTGTCCAGTGACAGAGTGGAAATCGCCTGGTCTCCCGTGCGTGGTGCCGAACTCTATGAAACCAAGGCCATAGCTGGGTACAGTGTGGTGGAGTGCAACGACCCTGCTCCTGCTTGCACCCTCTCTGCTTTGGATTGTGACACCAAGTACAACATCACGGTGTATTCCTTCAGCGAGGTCCGGGGCAGCAATCTGTCCTGCTCTTCCCACTACATCACCACGGGTACGGTACTACTACGCTGTCATTCACTGATGTCTAAATCGTCACCCTCCCTATGTGCCTCACGATGGCTGTTCAGCAAGACCCACATAAAATGGGGCTGGAGAGGTGGCTCAGTTGTAAAGAGTGCTTACTCCTCTTACAGAGGATAGAAGGTCAGTTGCCAGCACCTACATCAGGAGGAGGCTCACAGCCTCATGTAGCTCCAGATCCAGTGATCTGATGCCCTCTTCTGGCCTCTGTGGGCACTGCATGCATGTGTCCAGACCCACACTCGGACACATATGGATTACTGAATTCAGGAGAGGCAGAAAAGAAAGTTAAAAAGGAAAAGTGGGCCGGGCAGTGGTGGCGCACACCATTAATCCCAGCACTTGGGAGGCAGAGCCCGGCGGTATCTCTGTGAGTTCAAGGCCAGCCTGGTCTACAAAGCGAGTTCCAGGAAAGGGGCAAAGCTACACAGAGAAACCCTGTCTCGAAAAAAAAAGGGGGGGGGGGGGAAAAGAAGACAGTAAGAGCAGAGGTCCCCGAGAGATGGGGGTTGGGGCAGAGGTGACTGACCTCGGCCATCCTGTTCCTGCTGCCACTGGAGACTGCCTGCCTGCTCTCTCCATGAGGTGTGCAGATGTTTGTCCTGGGTATTCTGGATTTTGAAGTTCAAAATGTTTTATTTTCCAGTTGACGCAAAACTGGACCCTATGCCAATGTCAACATTTTTCTGCAAAAAGGTTCTGTGAATCTGACCTATGTGCATGTATGATTGAAAACTGTAGTTTTAGTTTTTTGAAAGAATATTTTTCCACAATTTCATACATACATAATATATTTTACCGTTCTGTCATTTTCTCCTTTTATTCCTTCCCCCACCAGGTGATCTTTCTTAATAGATAACTTGTTTTATTTTATTTATTTATTTTTAGACAGTGTCTCTTTAACTTAGGATGGCCTTAAACTCACAGCAATCCTCCTGCTTCAGCTTGCAAGTACTAGGATTACAGGCATAAGCCACCATACCTGGCTCCATTTCAATGTACTTTTCTTTTTTGAAGTGGGTTTCATGTAGCCCAAGTTGGTCAGACTCACAGTGCAGCCAAGGATGACCTTGAACTTCTGATGCTCCTGTCTCTGCCTCCCAAATGCTGGGATTCAAGGTGCGCTTCCCAGCCTAGTTGCTACAGCGCTGGGGATAAAACCCAGGGCTTAGTGCGTTCTAGGTAAGTCCTCTACCAACTGAACCATATTCCCAGCCCTGAGGCGTTTTTTGTTTTTTGGTTTTTTGGTTTTTTTTTTTTTTTTTTTTTTGGCTAGGGGGATGGGAGGGAGAGGAATCCATTTTAGACCAAATGGCACGTGTGGCACTTTTGACTCTGGTGTTCAAATTAATAATCTAACACTTCTTAGCTCCTTGCAGTCCTGAGATAAAAAATATTTCGAAGGATGCATTCTCCACGATTAATGTGCACTGGCGATCTACCAATGAAGGCGCTACTTACACCGTGACTGCCGAGGGGCAGAAGGGCCTGTTCCGGTGTAGCAGTACCGGGGAGACTTGCGTGATTGAGGGCCTGCCCTGCGGCTCCGTGTTCTCCGTCACGGCCGTGGCCGAAACCCAGGCGGGAAAGAGCCTGCCCAGCTACAGCGTGCCCCTGGAAACAGGTATGGCGCAACCCCGACTCCGTGAGTCCTTGCTTGAGGACAGGGATTTTATTTAATCTGCCCTAAGGATGATGGAAATACGGTACTACAATACTCGGTGGCTTTCAAAGAGTCCCAGTCTTAGAGGGGGGAAAAAAAAACCTTTGTCATTTTACACGTCTTGTAAATGTATCTTCAGAATTCTCTTGTCTTGCCCAACATTCCCATCTAAGGAGCAATACGCCGACCCTGCAGAAACCTTCTCTAGGATTTATATTATCCCAAGCCACTGTCAAAACAGCTAACAAGAAACCAAATGATCTGATTATTCATATCTCTAGTTGAGTCCTTTCAATTTTTTCTCTAAAAACACTATCTGAGTTTAGTTTCTGGGGCTGGAGAGATGTATCAGTGGTTTAAGAGCATTTATTGGCTGGGCAGTGGTGGCGCACTAAAAAGAGAAAACACGGGAAACAGGATTTTGAGTAAAACATGAGCAAAGTCCTGTTCTTTTTATTAGCTATTTATTGTGTGTGAGTGCACATGTATGATGGGGTGCGTGTGTGAACATATCAGATGCACATGTATGATGGGGGTGTGTGTGAACATATCAGATGTGTGTGGAGGTGGGAGGGCTGTGAGGTACATTCTCCGTTTCCACTGTGAGCTCACAGGGATTGGGTTCAGCTTGCTCCTCAAGGGCTTTAGCCAGAGTGCAACCTCAAAGCCTCGTGACTGGTTACCGTCTACAAGCACTCTGTGGAGTGAAACTCCGTTCTGTTCCCTTTTTTCCATTTCAGTGCCGTGCTGTCCAGCTGGTCTGACAGCAGCTCAGGTCTCCCAGTCTCTAATCAACGTGAGCTGGTCTATTGGGACAGCGGCTCAAAGCTATGTGACAGTGCTGGAGTCACACATCGGACGGTCTAAGTGTCACACCCGTCAGAACCACTGCCTTCTGGGATGCGTTGCATGCGGCATCAACTACACGGTGGCACTAAAGGCCATTAGCCCCACTGGGCTAACTGCAGACTGTGCCCTCCAAAGTTATTCCTCCAGTAAGTGAACTCTAAACTCTAGCTCTTAAATATTGATGTCTTAACTATTGTTCAATATGACTAAGGCAACGTTTTTCCATTTGTTTTTTATTTTTTGTTTTTCAAGATATAGTTTCTCTGTGTAGCCTTGGCTGACCTGGAGCAAGGAGAGAGAGAGAGAGAGAGAGAGAGAGAGAGAGAGAGAGAGAGAGAGAGAGAGAGAGACTGGGCCTGGCATGGGCTTTTGAAACATGAAAGCCCACCCCAGTGACACACCTCCTCCAACAAGGCCATACCTCCTAATCCTTCCCAAACAGTTCCATCAACTGGGGACCAAGCTTTCAAATGTATGAGGCTGTGGGGGCCATTCTCATTGAAACTGCTACAATCGCTAAGGAGTCCATGATCCCTGGTCTAGGCCCAGTCTGTCCTTCCCTTTTAAAAAGATGGTGTGGGGCTAGAGAGATGACTCAGTGGTTAAGAGCGATAGCTGCTCTTCCAGAGGACCCAGGTTCAATTCCCAACACCCACATGGCAGCTGTAATCCAGCTCAAAGTGATTTGATACCCTTATACAGACATAAATGCAGACAAAACACCAATGCACAAAATAAAAAAATTTTAAATCACTAAAAAAAAAAAGATGATGCATCTCTACCCAGCTTTCCTCAAATTCAGATTACTTTCTTAGTGTGTGTGTGGTAGGGTACAGTTGATGTTGCTAACCATCCTCAATCACTCATCACCTTATTTTTTGAGATAAGTTCTCTCACCAAATCTGGAACTCACCAATTTGGCTGGATTGGCTAGATACCAAGCACCAGGGATGGTCCTGTCTCGGGCTCCCCAGTGCTAGGATTATAGGCGTATGCCAACCCAGAGCTGTTACACTCATTTTCCACATGAGTGCTGGAGATTAAACTCATGCATGTGTGAGACACTCCACCCACCCAGCCATCTCCTCCTGCATGTGTGAGACACTCCACCCACCCAGCCATCTCCTCCTGCATGTGTGAGACACTCCACCCACCCAGCCATCTCCTCAGCCCTATTCATGCAGAGCACTTTCTATTGTGTTTACAGTTCTCTTTGGCTTGGAACTTCAAAGCTCAGAGGTTTCTGTCGGTGGTCGGGGCATTGCTTCCCCTGGTAAAGAGGCTGGGCTGTGTCTCCTGAAGGGATGATGGGTTTTTTCATATGACAGAGAGATCTGTAGTGAAGGGTAACTCAACCTGGCAGAATTTCTGGAAAGCGTTAGGGTATACATTCTACCTGGTTTGAATTGTCGTCACCCTGTGTTCTCTCTCTCTCTCTCTCTCTCCTCTCTCTCTCTCTCTCTTTCTCTCTTTCCTGAACCATTGCAGCCTTCTCCAGTTTCTCATTTCAACAGGCTGGACGGGAGCGAAGCCTTCTTTCCACAAATGCCAAGCCGTTGGGGAATAACAGGAAGAGACAGCAAGCAGAGCAGGGCTAGCACAGACTTCCCCCTTCCGTAATTCTAACCTGCTGAGGCAGCTGCTGGGAGGGCTGTTTTGACAAAACCCCAGAGACTGCCTCCAAGCTAAAGGAGGCATTGCGTGGTGGTTGTTAGTTATCTCTTCGCTGGGCCTGGGGCAGTGGGGGTAAAATATCATTTTGGCTTCTTAGAGTCAGTAGAAAATGTCTTAACTGGGAGCCTAAATTAGAAAAGGCTTCTTACAACCTTGATTGCCTTTATTTTCCATGATTCTAGTTCCTTTTCGGTAAGAAAGAAATAAAGGTAATGCCTGCCTGGCCTCCGCATGGAAGCATTTATAATGTCCTGTCCGAGTGCCAGCCCACCGCTTTCAGTTATTGTTGCCTCGTTTTCCTCTTCATTTCCAGTCCTGAGAAGACGGCGGACTGCTTATTCATCCACCCAACATTTTAAATTTTAATTAATTAATTTTGTGTCAGGGTATGCTTGTGGAAGTCACAGGACGACATACGTGAACTGGTTCTCTCCTCCACCACGTGGGGGCCAGAGATTGAATTCAGCTGGTCAGCCTTGATGGCGAGCACCTTTACCAGCCGAGCCACTTTGCCAGCCCTAAAACATTTTTTTTTAAAAAAAAGAATAAGTTGAATCAGTCCAGGCAAGGTGGCTCATGGCTGTAATCTCTGTACTTGGGAAGGACCGGCGACAGGGTCAGGGAATTAAGGTCATCCTGCGTCACAGGGCAGCCTGTGCTAAATGAGACCCTATCTCAAACAGAACAAAACAATACGATTGTTTTCAATAAGTATAAAGAATAAATTAAGCCAGGTATATTAGCTACTTTTCTTGTTGCTCTGGCAAAAAGCTAGGTGGTGGTGATGCTCTCAGGAGGCAGAGGCAGGCAGATCTCTAACGCAGAGGCCAGCCTGATCTACACTGTGAGCTCCAAGACAGCCAGGGCTGCACGGAGATACACAGAGTATCTGATCAGTTAGCACAGATGAAGCAGGGACCAGGCAGCTTGCTCACTAGCCTGTCACAGAAGTGGCTTCTTCCAAGGTGTGCTACTGCTCCTAGCTGCTAGGTGAACACAGGGATATACTTCAGTTTAGTCCCACTAAAGTCAAGTGAAATTGGGGCATCGTGCTATGTCTGGATAGGATCGTGGGCATTTGACTCATTGCTGGAGTCTTGAGCAGGGCAACATCTCTCTGCCAACTGTAGACCTTTGATTCACCAGTGATCTATATTAGCCCCACCCCCCACATACACACACACACACACACACACACACACACACGGACTTCTGATCGTGTAGCTCGGCATGGGAAGAACACATGTGGCCCTTCAAACCTTGCTGTGCTCTAACCAGAGATTAATCATTCTATGCACAGGACTCTAGCTGTGCTTCTCCTCTGTAGTAACTGTAAACATGGCTGTGCTCATGTGACGATGAAATGAATAATTCTGGGCTTGTTTTTCTCCTGTAGGTGCCTGCTGCCCGCTGGGGGTCAAATTATATAGGCTGGGCCCTAATGGCATCCGGATCTACTGGCAAGCCTCCAGGGGCTCTGCCAATTACAGTACTGACCTCTATGGTTCCAAAGGCATCTTCACGTGCGCCCCAAGTGCTGGCCTAAGTTTCTGCGATGTCACCGACATCCCCTGTGGGGACGTATACACTGTGATGGTCTCACCAGTTGCTGAAACAGGACTGAAGCTTACGTTCTGTCCAAAAAAGATATATTCAGGTAAATCAAGTTATGAGCCTCAGTTTAAAACCAACCTTTGAGCTGAATGCAGCTCAGTGGTACAGCACTTGGCATGCGCAAGTCTCCAGTGCCCAAAAGAAAAACACACAAGGAAGATTCAAACTAACCCTGGGGCTGGTAAGATGGCTCAGTGGGTATTCTAGTTTGCTTTCGGTTACTGTGATAAACACCACGATCAAGAGCAATTAAGAGGAGAAAAGGGTTTGTTTGTCTTATGGGTCACAGTCCATCATCAAGGAAAGTCAGAGGCAGGAAACACAGAGGAATGCTGCTTACCGGCTTGCTCTCAGGCTCAGGTTCAGCTCCCTTTCTCAAACAGCCCAGGTCCCCCTGCCTATGGATTGTACTGTCCACAGTGTACTGGGCCCTCCTACATCAATCATCAAGAAAGACAGTTTCCCACAGCCATGTCCACAGGCCGATCTGATGGAGAAAATTCCTCAGCTGAGGCTTCTGCTTCCCAGGTGACTTAAATTATGTCATGTTGATAATAAAAACTAACCAGTACAGTGGGTAAAAGCACTTGCCTGGCCAGGCAAGCCCCATGACCTGAGTTCAATCCCTAGGATCCACATTGTGTGTCTTCGTTGGGGTTTCTATTGCTGTGATTTAACACTATGACCAAAAGCAACGTGTGGAACAAAGGGTTTATTTGCTTGCACTTCCATTACCAAGGGAAGTGAGGGCAGGGGCTGATGCAGAGACGTAGAGGAACACTGCTCACGGGCTTGCTCTCCCATGGCTTGCTCAGCCAGCTTTCCTACAGAACCCAGCTAAGGTGTGGCACCACTCACAATGGCCTGGACCTTCCCACATCGGTCACTAATCAAGAAAATGCCCCACAGACTTGCCTACAGCCCATTATGGAGGCATTTTCTCAATTGAGGTTCCCCCTTCTCAGATGACTCCAGCTTGTGTCAAGTTGACATAAAACTAGCCAGCACACGGTAGAGGGAGAGAAGTGACTCCTGCAAGTTGTCATCAAACCTCCACATACAATGGTTTGTGTACATCCGTGTACCCACACTCTCACATACACAAAATAAATAAACCCGAAAAATATTAAAACTAACCTTTCACTCAGCCCTGTGAATTAAGATGCAGGGCAATCCCACTCAACTGTTGGGTGTGGATTGTCTACAAGCTGCAGGCATTCAGACTTCTTTAGAATTGTGGTGTTTTGTTATTTAATGTGGACCAGACACTTAGTATTTTCAGAGAAAGTGAATTACAGTGATTGGGGATCTGGGGACAGATTTTTAAACCTAGTCTAGAGATGTCACTTGACACCTTGTCATGTTGGACCTTAAAAGACTTGAACTTTGCAGGACAATGATGATGCACACCTTTTATCCCAGCACTTGAGATGCAGAGGCAGGCAGCTCTCTGTGAGTTCGAGGCCAGACTGGTCTACAAAGGAATTTCCAGGACATCCAGGGCTCTGTTACACAGAGAAACCCGTCTCAAAAAACCAACCAAAAAAAAAAAAGAAGAAGAAAAAAACAGTCTTGAAGTTTCATTTGCACAGATTGAGAATGAGGATGAGGGAAAAGTTTGAGGATCAAAGAAAAGGGAATTTATAAATCATAAATCAGGGCTGGAAATATGAGTGGGTAGACAGACTGTGATCACAAACCAGGGCTGCCAGCCAGGCCATCTCAGCAGAGCTGGCAGGAGACATTAGCAATTCTCTTGTTCTGTGTTCCAGCACCCTCTGCTACCCTACCCAGGGCACAGTCATATATTTTTCATGTACTTCTAAGAGAAAGAAGAGAAACGCAGTAACAAGGCCTTGGAACTTGGCAGGTGAACACAGGAAAAAGAAAAGATGAGTCATGAACCCTTACTGATAAGCAGTCTAATTTTCTAATTAAACGTAGGTGACAGGAAGCCCAAGATGGCTGCTGGTGACAGCACATGGCCAGCTCTTCCTGAAGGGGTGTTCCCGAGAGCCTTAGATGTCATGCTTTGATTTTTATTATTTTTTTAATCTTGTCACCCCCACCAAATAATCTGGCCCATAGCACAGCCTTCTGAGTGGATTCTTGGGGTACAGATGAGCTCTTTGGAAGATGAGCTCACCACTCAATAACAACATGTCATGCTCACTGGATGTTTTACAACTTAACAAGTGTCCTCACATTTATATCTGGTTGAATGCTCAAAATAACCCTAAGAAGTAGATTCAGCAGCCCTTACTGTGTCCGATTTATAAATAAGGAAACTGAGGCTCAATAGCTCCCAAGTCTGTATCTACCACAATTCTCTGCAAGTCACTAAATTGTATACAGGCCCAATTATGCACAGACTTGGAATGGTAACTGGAGGGATCCCTCCTAAAAGCACACTTGGAGGACATAGTTTGCCTTACTCCTCATGAGCCCCAAATCAGTTCAGGCCAGGTCATCCTTTCCATTCTTCCCACCCTGATACATTTGGAATATTTTTTAAATGGAAATTGTCCGTGTGTGGTTGTTCTTAGGAGAGGAGAAACCTATCCCACCATCAGAGAGGGTGGACATGGAGCTCGGTGCAAATGTGGGCCTGAGGTTGCTAGGTGCGTTGTTTGGAGAGGGACGTGTGTGCATGGCCTGTGCAATGCAGAGGAGCTAGGCTGCATCGTCAGAAGAGGGGACTGTGTGTGTACAGCCCGAACCTGGTAGAGTCCCAAGCTACCAAACTATTCACTATGCTCGCCTACCTCAACATTGCCTTCTCTTATTTGAGTTTTCTCCTCTTTATCTTTGGCCTACTTTCCATTTATTGGTTTTGTTTTGTTTTGTTTTGTTTTTTAGCTGTTCTGGAGATCAGACTCAGGGCACTGTGCATGCTAGGCAAGCACAATACTGCAGAGCTAACATCCCCACCACCACCCCCGGGCTTTCCCCTAGTCTTCTCTTAAAACTTCATTTTTGAAACAATGGCTTGCTAAATTGCCCATAGTGGCCACAGCTGCCGAAGTAGTGCACCACCACGCCCAGCCCTTTTCTTCTTCTTCTTCTTTTTTTTTTTTTTTTTGGTTTTTTTTTTTTTTTTTTGGTTTTTTCGAGACAGGGTTTCTCTGTGTAGCTTTGCGCCTTTCCTGGAACTCACTTGGTAGCCCAGGCTGGCCTCGAACTCACAGAGATTCGCCTGCCTCTGCCTCCCGAGTGCTGGGATTAAAGGCGTGCGCCACCACCGCCCAGTAAAACATCTTCTTATTTTTTTTTTTTTTTTTTGACAGGGTTTCTCTGTGTAGCTTTGTGTTCTTCTTTTTTAAATGTGTAGCTTTTCCATCTGACATCAATAGGGCGGGGAAGACGGCCCAGTGGGTAAAGTGCCTGCCACACAATGTTAACCGAGTTTGGATCCCCAGAACTTAGGTAAAAAGCCAGGTGTGGTAGCACACGCTCATAGTCCCAGTGCTTGTTGGGGGAAGCGGGGTGATAAGCAGATCCCTGAAGCTTATTAGCCAACCTGTCCAAATCTTCAGGTTCGGGGAGAAAAAGACACTGTCTCAAACGCCAACAGTGGAGAGCATCAAAGAAAGACCCCTCACATCAGCCTCAGGCCTCCACACCCATGCAAACTTGTGTGTGTGTGTGTGCCCTCGCGCCATAAATATATACATGAATGAGTGTATTTTCAGTGCTTATGTTTTGTCTTTTATTTTACAGTCACCTGTTCTGGAAGTACACTTGGGATGGGTAAGTGATGCCCCCCCCCCCCATGGATAGAGATAGGAGAGAATTTGTGATGCTGTGTTTTGTAGTTACTTAATGAAATCATGATCAAAGCTTATTCGATAATTACAAAGAATGCCAAGCATTTCTTTGATGCAAGAGTGCCCTGCTCCCCCACAGCCTTTCCCTTATTAGGGTGCTTCCCTTCACACTGCACAAACCGAGATGAATTCCTTTAGATGTTGAAGTCTTTTTAGTCTGCTAGAGTCCCAGAGAAAAATGCAAATATTTTTTAGAGGGCAGTTGATGATTCTTCCTCCTCCTCCCCTCATCCATACTTTAGAAGATGATTCCAGCCTTGCTGCACATTAGAATTCCTTGGAGACCTTCCATTTTCCTGGTGCTGGGGCTCTGGCCCCTGAACATCTGGCAGCATTGTTCTAAGGTGAAGGCTGGGCAGCAGGGTTTTAAAAAGCTCTTCTGATGACTTTAAAGGGACTCGAGGGCTGAGAGCTGCTGCTGTAAGCAGGGCTTCTCCATACTGTGTGCACAGCTCCCCAGTGCCGCATCAAAGGCACATTGAGACTTGGCAGGGGTAGAGGCTCCTTGCCGCTAATGAGGTGAGGGCTGAGCATGCTTTGAATAGCGCAGCGTTGAGAGAATCAGCCCCTCCCCTTCTCTGAGTAAGTCCTTTGACAGCCTCTGCAGGGCTATGGAAAGCATATCTAGGAAGAATACTGGCCAGATCAGGATCCTGGCTGGCAAGGGCCCTCTGACCTGCTAAAATGAGCCCTGGGGATTCTGTTTGCTTAAGATTTTTGGTCCTTCTTGATTCTTGGATTAGCCTAAATCTTGTCAATCCCATTAATTGTTTGGGGGAGGTGGGGGGTGGAACAGGGTCTCACTATGTAGCCTCGTCTAGCCTGAAACTCACTATGTAGACCAGGCTGGGCTTGAATTCACAGAACTCTGCCAGCCTCTGCCTCCCAAGACCTGGGATTAAAGGTGTACACCACAATGCCTGGCTGAATTGACTTTCTACAAGACAGTTTTGGATTCAAAGCCTGCTGCTCTCATTTGCCCTGAGCCAAATTAGTTAAATTCCCTAAGCCTACTTTTCCTCATCTGAAAACTGAAGTAATAGTCGATTCGTAAAACATAATAAGGGTCAAATGAAATGTAATCAATTGGACACAGTGAGAGGCCTGTAGTAATTAGTAAGTGGTAGTTATTAATTCAGGATCAATTTCATCTCATAAATTTCTATTATGTTCTAGATATTAACATTTTAATGTGCCACTTCTAACATGATTACATTTTAACCTTATAATACTTTAACACATTGTTTTTCAAAATGTGAGTCTGTTGTGCCCTCTCGCAAGACCCCCAAGCAAGACCACCACAGAGCCAATATCCGATGCAAGCACACAGAGGTTTTTTAATGACAAAGCAAGCCCCGGGCTTGGTCCTTATTCCAAACACTCGACATAGTAGCTATACATAGGAGGAAGCCCGAGCACTCACTTGAAGGCGTTTATATAGGAAAGGTTTACATCCAAAGAGTTACATATCTTGGGATTGGACAAGCGGGGTAGGGGTGAGGTAGTTCTTTGAAGTTACTGGCTGACCTATAAGCATGAGGTTACTGATGGCTAACAGGATTCAGGGTATCTACAGAGACAATTTTTTTACTCCCTAGGTCCTGCTTTTGCTGAACCCAGGATATATACATTCAGATTTATTATTCCAGTCCTATTTTCCCATAAGTTTAATTTCTGGTCAGTTGAGTCCATTACTCCACATACCCTGTTTTTACCAAATCCAGGATATATAGATTTATTGTTTCAGCCTTATCTTCCCATGAGTTCAGCTTCTGCTCAGTTCTAAAACTGCTGGTCAGCAAATACCTTTCTTTAGAGAAGTGGTGTTGGTGGTGGGGATCCTTTCTCAAGATGGCTACTGATTTTTCCCTTTCAAGTCTAACATCACTAGTGTTTCCTGGTAAGCTTTTAGAAACGCCCTGTTGCTGGTGGTGGTGCTTACCTTTAATCCCAGCACTCGGGAGGCAGAGGCAGGCAAATCTCTGTGAGTTCGAGGCCAGCCTGGTTTACGGAGCAGGTTCCAGGGCAGCCAAGGCTACACAGAGAAACCCTATCTTGAAAAACAAAAACAAGAAAGAAAGGAGGGAGAGAGGGAGAGAGGGAGGAAGGATGGTAGGAAGGAAAGAAAAAATGCTGTCTCTGGGATTTGGCCAATGGCCTAGTAACTAGGAAATTCTGAGGCTGAGCCCAGCAACTTTGCTAACAAGGCCACCAGAGTGAATGGCCTCAGGTCTGAGGACCAGGGCTGTAATTCAGGAGAGCTCCTTTGTTGCTGGAAGCTTGATGCCTGGTTGGAGGAGAAAGCGACAGGTGGACAGTCTGTGCACTGTGTCGCCTGCCCAACCTGGGGAGCTTGGGGACTTTCCTCCCCACAATCTCCTTAGCAGTTGAGGGTTTATGTTCCTTCTGCAGGTGCCTGGATGAATGAAATGGTGGCGCTTGCCAGGGACCCAGCAAGTTGGGCTGGGAGTGAAAGGAATGTTCCTCATCCAGTCAGTAATGTGAGCTCAGAGGCACTTGGAGGACTGGTTTTGTGAAATAGGCATTTAGTTTAGTCACGCTGGTTAGTCAGAAACTCCTGGTCAGTTTGAAGAGTATGGTAGCTCACTTTCCCCCATGCTTGCTGTGAAGTGCTGTAGAAATAACCGTCTGACCGTCAACACTAATAAACTGAGTGCTTAAGCAGAAGCCTGCACGGAACGGATCTCACACGTGTCCTCTCCCTGGTCCCTCCCTTCAGTGATTTACAGAGGGAAGAGGAACGACACCGTGGGCCCCAGGTAAAAACAGACTCTCCGCGAGGTGAGTAGTGAGAATTCATTCTGTATGATTCCAATGCAAAATCTGTCCTCCGTTTTAAAAATTCTTCTCATTTCTCCTGCAGAGTCCCTCCCTGGGTTGTTCCCGAGCAGCGACGGAAACAAGCTCTTAGAACACAGAATGCCCGTAGGATAGGAAAGGCCCCACTGGCCTTTAGGGGGGTAATTCGTACTCTGTATTGACAGGGTAAGGTCAAGTGTGCCATCAGCTGCAGGGAAGTCAAGATGAGCCGTGGAGAGGAGAGAACCGTACGGAGGAACGATCCAGAAAGGCCCCTGGAAGGCTGCCAGAGTGAGTCAGCTCATCGTCAGAGCCCTGCAAGCATAAAAGCTCTGCTTAGCAGAAATCTGTTCAGAGGCTTCACATCGAGACGCACCACAGAACGTTGCCCACCCCAACCCCATGTAGCTCAGGCTGGCATTGAATTCTGGATCCTTCTGCCGCAGCCTCCCAGAGTGCTAGGATTACAGGCATGCACCTTTTTGCCCAGCGTTCCATTATAGACTTTAACATGTCCTGTTCATGAGTGTCTCAACAGCTTGCCATACAGCATCCTCCCCGCAGGAAGGATGGGCGTGTACCCCCACAGCAGTCAGGTCACCCTCAGGAGAACAGCATCCACCCCAAGACACGCCTCAGTTGGGACTTTTTAGCTGGAGTCAGTTAGCAGCAGTTGCTAGGGCAACGTGGGGGTAACAAACGCCCTCAGCACAAGTTCCCAGGGAAGCTGAGCTGCCTGCCTGCAGACTTCACTGAGTCAGAGCAGCATGTGAGAAGACATCTGCCAGAGCCTCTGGGGAAAGCAGAACCGCAGGCCTGTGGCTGGAAAGGTTGCCATCACGCTCTCAGAGTCAGTGAAGACGTGGGGGGGGGGGGGGGGGAAGCGGCAGCCAAGGGCAGAGTCTGCGACTGACGTACACACAGCTTTCCAGGGGTTCCTCAGTCTTGTAGCCTGTTCTGTACTCTCCCCTCACATTGTAATGGCTTCTTTCCATGTTTGGAGAGAAAAAGCAGAGCTATATAACATAAATCTGTTGTATCTAGAACAATATCTGTCTAATGCCAGAAGCCTGACTTTAGAATCGTGTGAATAAGATTTGTCTCACACGTGCGCACGCGGCCATGGTGCTTAGTCCTCAGAGGAGTGGCTCTAGGGTCTGAAGAAATGACTCAGGTGTTAAGAGGGCAGGCTGTTCCTGCAGAGGACCTGGGTCCCATTCCCAGCCCTCACATGGTAGCTCACAACCACCTGTAACTCTTCTTCTCTTGTTCCGGGGTGGTGATGGTGGTGGTGGTGATCCATATCCTCTTCTGGCCTCTGAGAGCGTTGGGCACACACGTGGTGCACAGACACCCATGCAGAAAAGATACCCACACTTATAAAATAAATCATGTTTTTAAAAGCGTAGCTATGGAGTCAAGAACGTGTGTGCTTGGAAGCAACTCTAAAACATTGCTCAGAGGAGCTGGAGTGTGAAGTTAGACTTGAGGCCAGCGAGGAAGAGAGAGCAAGCTTCCCTTCCTGCATCTTCTTTCCAAGGAAACCAATCACAATCCAACAGAGAGGATGAGGGTTTTTTGTTTGTTTGGTTGGTTGGGGTTTTTTTTGGTCTGTAAGACCAACCAGAAAGCCATGATGTATAAGGGCACATGCTGGTAATCTCAAAACTTAGGAGTCTGAGGCAGGAGGATCATGAATTCAAGGCCAGCCTGGCAAACATACAGAAATATCTCAATAAGTCAGAGATGCAAAACGTGTCACTGATAGAGATCTTTATAGTATGTATTTCTACAATATTTATTTTTATTTTATGTGTGTGAATATTTTTGCCTGAATGTATGTCTGTGCATCACATGTGTGCCTGTGGAGGCCAGAAGATGGCATCAGATCCCTTGGAACTGGAGTTACAGGTGGTCATGAGCTGCCATGTGGGTGCTGGGAACTGAACCCAGGTCCTCGGCCAGAGCAACAAGTGCTCTTAACCAATGAGCTGTCTCTCTGGCTATTATTATTATTATTATTATTATTATTATTATTATTATTATTATTATTTTACAATTTCATATCTGTACACTTTGCAAACTCAACACCCACTTCCCATTTCCCTACCATCCCTGTCCACTCTCGACAACATCTCTGTCATGTTCATGTCTGTCTGTTTTGTTTAGTGACCCACAAGATTTGCCAGGGCCATCTGTGTGACCCTGGGTTTGGGGTTATCTGTTGGGGTGTGGTGGGCTCAGCAGAGGACACACAACTAAAGACAGCATCCCTCCTCTCATAGGATAGCCAGTGCTTTAGAGGGGGGAGGGTGGGGCTCCAGGAGCCCCTTGATAAAGAGATCTTCCCCAGAGTCAAGACAGTCCTAAAGGTGGAGTTTAATGCTCCAAAAGCACAAATAGGAAGAGTTGAGTTTTGTTCACTTAAAAAAAATATTTTTGCCAGTCATGAGAGTGTACACTTTTAATGCTAGGACTCAGGAAACAGAGGTAGATGGATCTCTGTGAGTTCAAGGCTAGGCTGGTCTACATAGGGAGTTCTGGGCCAGCAAGAACTAGATAATTGGACCCTGTCTCAAAAAAAATTGTTTTTAGCTGGGCATGGTGGTGTACGCTTTTAATCCTGGCTCTTAGGAGGCACAGGCAGGTGGATCTTTGTGAGTTTCAGGACAGCCTTGACTACATAGTGAGTTCCAGAACAGTCATGGCTATGTAGAGAGTTCCAGGACAGCCAGAGCTACATAGTAAGTTCCAGGACAACCATGGCTATGTAGAGAGACCTGTCTCAAAACAAAAACAATTTATTCATGTATTTTAATGAATTTATTTTTGTTAATGAACAACATATCATTATGAAAAATTTACATGTATATTATTATTCTTAGCTCATGTTCAGCCCCCATTATCCTCCCTTGTCCCATTCCGTGAGTCTCCTTTCTCCTTTTGTTTCTGAACCCCAGTGAAAGAACAGCAGCCTCTGATCTAGATGCCCAGCTGTCATTCTGGAGACTTGAACTAACTAGGTATGGGACCAGGCCCGGAAATAGCTGTTGGGTTTGTTTGTTCATTTGTTGGTTTGTTTGTCTTATGCTCACCTAGCGCTTCTGACATGCAGAAGTTTGGGAAACTTCCTGTGCTTGCCTTGGTGAGTTCTTTTTTGAAGTAAGATTTCAGTGATGGGACGTTGAGACAACAGAGAACTGTGACCTGTGGGGAAACACTGGTGAGACCCCAGTGTTCAGAGGAGGTCCACGTCCTGGTGGGGAAGCCTTGGTGGAAGAGAAGTGGAAGCATATTCTGAACTGTGTAGACTAGCACCCATGTGATACACTTAGTTGACAACAGGTACCCTCAGAATGGTACCTCAGAATTGGGCCCTATGGCTGACTGGAAGAGACAACAGCTTAAGCCGAATGGAAGGGCAGGATCTCTGTTCTCAAAGATCAGTGCAAGAAAACGGCCATATCTGCTTGGCTGTGTCTAAGGCTAAGATGTGCTGGCCAGAATTCCACAAAAGGCAATGTGGGGGCAAAATTAGTGTTTACTTCATTTACTTGTATATGTAATGCACAGACCACACACTGCTAAGAGCTTTCTGCATGTTCATTTCATTTCCACAAGAACCCTACAAGCTAGGTAAGAGCCTCATCCTCTTCCCACAGATGGAGAAAAGAGACCCAGCAAAGTCAAAACACTCACCCACGTTCACACAGCTCGCCAGTGCAAACACTTGGGGGGGGGGGGACAATCAGGAGTGCAATTGCTGACACCTGCAGGTCAATGTTTTATTTATGGAAAGTTTTTCCGCTAGATTATTATGATAAATTCATCAATTGCTGGGGAAAAAGACCAGCGTTGGATAAAGGGAAATGGGATAAAAGGTGGGTGACCTGCTCTAATTCCAACGCCGGAAATTCAAGCTATTTTATCTGTTTGACTGCGTTATGACCTGCGCAGCTTTTCATCTCTGGCCAGCGTTGGTGTGCTCTGCCTTCACTCTGCTGTGTCATAGTCAGGGAATACAAACACGCCTTCTAATCTGTGTAGGAGAGCCAACTAGAGGAGACCTGGAGAAACAGCTCCGGGAGGTTCTGCAGAACTAGGAACCATGGGAAGACAGACAAGGGCGCCTGTGATCTCGAAGGCACCTAGCTTCAGATCCTAGCTCATCCTGAGATCTTACATGTTGTACTTAACCTTCCTCGGCCTCGCTTTTCTCATTTGTAAACCAGCAATAAAGATTTTCAGCTTGCTGGGTTTTGCAAGGTTTTGGATGTATATATTCAGGAGCTGTGGAGATAACTGGGTTGGTAAAGTATTGGCTGAGTAAGCACAGGACCTGAGTTTGGATCAAAAGCTGGGCAAAAGTTGGCCATAGTGTTGTGTGCCTGTAATCCCAGTCCTGGGGAGGATCACTGAGGCTTGCTGACCAGCCTGGCTATTCCAATTAGGCGAGCTCCAGGTATGAAGGGATATGGCTCTGGCAGGCCTTGCTCTTCTCCCCAATTCCCTCTGCCTTGCTAAAAACTGTTAGATTACATTCCCGAAGGTAGCCCCCAAGGTCTATTCCCTAATTTAGCCAGTCCCTCCTCTTGAGGCTGACTACCAAGGTCCAGCTATCAAAGTACTGAAATCCACCAATCAAAAGTCCCCCTCCCCCATTGGCTCGCCTAATTAACACGCCCAATCAAAACTGAACACCTCATTCTAACACGGCGGTGGGGGGGTGCCCTTGTACCTTTATAAACTGTCATTTCCCTATGTGCCCCATCTGTCTCCTCTCTGTCCAGAGGCAGTCCTTCATCCCTCCGGGACAAACACCCCTGCCGCTTTTCCCTGGCTCCCTTCCCCTTCTCCCTCTTCCTCTGCCTCCTGCCTTTGTCTCTTATCCCTGCCCTCTGTCCCTCTGGGGCAAATAAATCTCCTTTGTGCTGAGAACTTGGACTTGGGGGTCCTGAGCCGATACTTTTCCTTGCAAGATTTAGTGAGAGATCCCACCTCAAAAAAGCAAAGGTGGTGAAGTAACTGAGGAAGCCACCTGACATTGGCCTCTGGCTTCTTCCCACACATGCTCCCACACACATGCTCCCACACATGCTCCCACACA
>CABHPH010163149.1:0-59533 GCA_902168325.1 Peromyscus nudipes
GGTCGGCGGCGCTCGCTCGCTCGCTCGCTGCTAGGCTCCGTGCTCTGCCCAGCTGCAGCACACGTCTGTTCGCGTCCAAGGAACTTCTTAGCGGCGGGGAGCGTGGGGCAGCGCGCTCCTGACCTTGCTCTCAGTTAAAGTGCGGCTTCCCCTCCGCATCCATCTCTCCTGGCCTCTCATAGCTGGCTTCGTGGAGCTATCAGATGCAAACGGCACTTTATATACGTACCCACTCCCCTTCCATTGACATATTGGATATTTAAATACAAGCCACACCTCACTGGCATCCCCTCAGAGATTGGTGTGTGGGTTCTTTCCTTTTTCCCCCCTTCTCGTATCCATTTGGCTCTTTTTGGGAGAGGGGGGTGGAGGGGGGAGCGAGCGAGCTTCACTCCCTCTTTTATTATGAAAAAAAAATGGCAGGAAAAAGCTACACATTGCAGTGAGGCATAACTGCTTTTGGCAGGTTTTCTTAAACTGCTGATGAAATAACGGAGCCCAGTACGTGGAGGCCATCGGCGCCCACGGCCACGCAGGCCGGTTGCGTAGGGGTCTGCCAGTTGGTCTGCTGCAAGGGCCATCCCTACCTCCCATGCATCCTCTGGTTGCTCCCCTCGGGAAAGTGCCTGAGACCGGGGCTCGGGGAGGGCGTCCTCGAGCCGCTGAGCCCCTCTTCTCTGGCCCAGAAGAGGCTGCGGAAGGGGTGTCTGGCCCGGGACAGGGGCGCTCGGGTTCCTTTGTTCCGCTGTTCCCTAGTCCCACTCCCCACCTGTAGGTCCACAGGGGCTGAGGAAGCAGACAAGATCCTGAAGCCGAATGCAGTTGCAACAGTAAGGACTAAGAGGTGGTTAAGGTCCCTGCTAACACCAAAGCTGGGAAGGGGGGGAGGCTTAAGGGGTTTGGGGAGGAGCGGGAAACCCCAGAGGGAAAAGAAGACTTTTAAAAAGAGATGCTGTGGTTTAGGCATAGAAGAGGGGGGTGGTGAGAAATAGAAAGCGATCTTTTTGAAAAATGATCTCCATGGCTTTCTGGGCACACTTTTACAAGGCTCAAGAGAGCAAGCTTGATGAGAGGCCATTGGAAGCCTGGTGGGGGCTTCCCCCCACCTCTTTTCTTGTTGGAAACAGGTGTTTCCTCGCTCTGTCCTGTGCCCTGTTCCAAAATACTCTATCAGGAAGAGCGGCAGGCAGTCGGGGTGGGAACTGGCCGTATCCAGGACGACAGGCTGGGTGGAGAGGACCTGGCGAGCAGGTGCCTGTCTGCCGCGAGCCCCTGCTCCTCTGCCCCTCACCTGAACCCCACGGTCCCTCTGGGGCTCTAGCGCTCGGCCTCCTTCTTGCCTATTAAATGGCGTTGTTGCTTGCAGTTTTCACACGCAGCAGGCGCTGGCCGCCTTCCCAGGTTCCGGTAGTGACTGAACCCCCAATCCTGCCCTTCCGCGCCTTTGCTGCGCCTCCTGCTGGAGACCCCGCCGAGCTGCAAGTTCAAATTCAGGGTTACCATAAAATGAGTAAACAAGATTCCCCACAACTCAGGGCAATTCGAGGCCCTACTCTTAAGCTCCCATGTGCGCCCTGTGCTACCTTCCTGTAACAATTCTTAGTTTGGAAGAACATTGTGGCTTGGCCCTGCTGTGCCTCTTTAGCTCAGAGGGAACCTCCAGGGCCAAGCACAATGCCTGACACATGTAGGCACTCAAAAGTAATATTACGCTCTCAGTAACAGAGAACACAGACGCAAGTTATCAACCAGATGTAGTGGACCCACAAATGCAAAAGGTGGAGTCCAGAGGCTGGAGAGATGGCTCGTACTGAAGAGTGAGTATTTCCCTTCTAGGGGACTCAAGTTTTGTTCCTGCCACCCACATTGGCTCATATATGCCTACAACTCCAGCACCAGAGGATCTGATGCCCTCTTCTGGTGTCCACAGGCACCCACACACATGTGCATAGGCACATACATGTACATGTAATTTTTAAAAATAAAAAAATCTTTAAAAGGGTGCAGTCTGCATTAGAATACGTTTACAAGAAACTACAGGCTGTCTTGGATTACTTTAAAAGTATCCCAAGTAAGAGTTTGGTGTGGTGGCACCCACCTGTAATTCCAGCCCTTGTGGGATTTAGAGTGAGGCCAGCCTGAAAAGCATAGCAAGAACCTGTCTCAAATGAAGGAATGAACAAACAAATTATCCAAAGTGCTGAACACAGTAACTTACACTTGCAATCTCAACACTTTGGAGGTGGAGGCAGGAGGATCATGAGTTCGAGGCTAGCCTGGACTTCTTGAGACCCTGTCCCAACAACACCAGAACAAAGGTTTATGATGTGTAATGATGTGTAGATTCATGAAGGAGAGAGAGAGAGAGAGGGAGGGAGGGAGGGAGAGAGGGAGAGAGGGAGAGAGAGAGAAGAGAGAGAGAGAGAGAGAGAGAGAGAGAGAGAGAGAGAGAGAGAGAAAGAGAGAAATGATCTAGGTAGGGGGTCCTGGACCCATTCTGAGCTAAGGTGATTTTTGTAATGAATGGGCCCTGAGGCAAAGATGGGAAGAATTTTTTGCAGAGTCAGAAGGATCACTTCCAAAAAGGAGAAAAATAGTAACAAAAGAAAATGGAACAATTTTGTTAAAAACTAATTCTTGAAGATTTTAATAAGTGTCAAATGAAAAGAAAAGCAGATGGAACAACTTCAATAAGCACACACTATAAAGGATGTAGATGTTTATAATGAAATAAGTCACATTTTTTACATATTTTTCTTTTATTGGACATAGATTCTTTTCTTATACAGCATATCCTAATTATAGTTTCCCCTCCCTGTACTCTTCCCAGTTCCTCCTCCCCTCTCCTCCTCTCAGGATCCACTCCCTTTCTGTCTATCATTAGAAAAGAGCAGGCTTCTAAGAGATAACAACCAAATATGACAAAATAAAATACAAAAACATAAAGCAAAAACTATCACATGGCAACCCAGCAGGAGGAAAAGAGTCCCAAGAACAGGCACAAGAATCAGAGACCCACTTGTTCTCACAATCAGGAGTCCCATAAAAATACTAAGCTAATAGCTGTAACATATATGCAGAGGACCTGGTGCAGACCCATGTAGGCCATGTGATTGCTGCTTCAGTCTCTAGGAGCTCATATGCACCTTCCTTAGTTGATTTAGAGGGCCTTGTTCTCCTGGTGTCTTCCATTCCTTCTGGCTCTTAAACTCTTTCTGCCTCCTCTTCCATGGGATTCCCTGAGCTCTGAAGGGAGGGATTTGATGGAGACCTCCCATTTACACTCTCTCTGTGTATGTCTGGCTGTGGGTCTCTGCATCCATTCCCATCTGCTGCTGGGAGGAAGCCAATCTGATGATGACTGGATATATACTCGTATAGCAGAATATCATTAGGAATTATTTTATTGATTTTTTTTCTAGACCAGTAGTGTTGGTTTTACCCTAGTTCTCTGGGATATCTAGACTCTGGTTCATGGAGTGGGCCTTAAGGTCAAATCAGACATTAATTGGCTACTCCCACAAGTTCTGTGCCACTATTGCCCTAGCATATTATTCAGGAAGGACAGATTTCAGGTCAAAGATTTTGTGGCTGGGTTGGTGTCCACATTTCTCTTTCAGTAGCCTGCAGAGTACCTTCCTGTAACAAAGAGACTAGAATGTAGGGTTGAGGGCTCCATGTAGGTACCAGCTAGACTTCTCCATGTTTAATGAGTTGTTTGTGTGTTGTCCTCAGCAATGGGACCCTGGTGTCTGTTTTTGGAGAGCTAAGTTCTGTCTTAGCAATAGCTGTAGCTGGAATTTTCTCCAGTCTTACCCAGTCCCACCATCCTGCATTCCTTGGATCTTGCCTGCCCCGTGGTCCCTCAGTCGCTTATAAAATAATCATTTAGAGTATTAATATTAATTACCAATTGCATGGCCTATGGCAGGCTTCTTGCTAGTTAGCTCTTATAACTTAACCCATTTCTATTAATCTATAAGTTGCCACGTGGCCATGGCATTACCAGTCTGCTGGCATCTTGCTGCTCCTTCTGCGGTGGCTGGCATGTCTCTCCTCTCCTTTCTTCTCTCCATATATCTGCTTAGATTTCCTGCCTGCCTCTAAGTTGCCTTGCCATAGGCCAATGCAGCTTTATTTATCAACCAATCAGAGCAACACATATTCACAACATACAGAAAGACATCCCACAGCAAACAGCCAGGGTTGTTTGGGGAATTTCGATGGAACCCCCTTGGTCAACAACTCAATTGAATGCAACCTAGCCCTGCCCCGCCTGGCTATGAGAGATGGCTAGTTGAGACTCTGTATCCCCCATTACTAGGAGTCCTCATAAGGATCACCCTCATAGATTCCAGGAAGTTTCCACTGCACTATATTTCAACACCACCCCTAAATGTCCACACAATTCCAGCAATCTCTCCCTGCACTCTATCCCTCTTCCCCATCTTCCCACCACCTGATCCCCCATTCCTGTCCTGGCCCCATCCCCAGTCCACTAGTAAAAGCTATTCTAGGGCGTTAACAGATTAGAATCAAGATTGTAAAACATCAGTAGCGAACTTCTGCCCTCTGGGGTCCTCCCATTGTGCTGTAAGCCTGTATTTAAGACCTCCTCCCCCTTCAATAAATGACATTCGGCATTTAAAATTAATATATATATATATGAATGAATACTGCGAATGTAATCTATGAATACCACAAATGTGATTAATATCATGAGTGTAATTAATGAATATCATGAGTGTAATTTAAAAAATAAAAAAAAAGCTATTCTATTTCCCCTTCCAGGGAGATCTCTGAGCACTCCCTAGACCCTCCTTTTTACCTAACCTCTCTGGGTCTACAGATTGTAGCTTGGTTATCATTTACTTAATGGCTAATATCCTCTTATAAGTGAATAAGTACTATATTTATCTTTCTGTGTCCGGGTTACCTCACTCAGGATGATTTTTTTTCTAGTTCCATCAATTTGCCTACAAATTTCATGATGTCATTTTTTAAATAGCTGAGTAATACTCCACTGTGTAAATGTACCACATTTTCTTTATCTATTCTTCTGTTGAGGGACATCTAGGTTGTTTCTAGTTTCTGGTCGTTATGAATATAGCTGCTATGAACACAGTTGAGCAAGTTTCTTTGTGGTAGGATACAGAGTCCTTTGGGTATATGCCCAAGAGTGGTGTAGCTGGATATTGAGGTAGATCAATTGCCAATTTTCTGAGGAACCACCATATTGATTTCCATAGTGGTTGTACAAGTTTTCACTCCCACCAGCGGTGGAGGAGTGTTCCCCTTGCTCCACATCTTCATCAGCATGAACTGTCACTTGTGTAATTAATCTTAGCCGTTCTGGCAGGTGTAAGCTGGAATCTCAAAGTAGTTTTGATTTGCATTTCCCTGATATTTGAGGATATTGAACATTTCTTATGTGTTTCTCAGCCATCTGAGATTCCTCTATTGAGAATTCTCTGTTTAGATCTGTTCCCCATTTAACAATTTTTTTATGGGTGTGTTCATTTTTATTGGTTCTTCATTAAAGTCAGATACATAGAAGTACAGCTTTTGTTACCATAAAGAAGTCAAATTCTATTTTCCATATTGAGTTTAGTCAAATACAGGTATATTCCATCTGAAAACTATAGTAGTCATCTTTACACAGTGACATATAGAGAAAAATATTCCTGCTTATTCCCACAGGAAATCTCCTATCCCCAGTCCATTGTTGTATATGTCTCTTTGGAGGATATTCTGTCTGCCTGTGCATCTGTACTCATCATCATTAATATTCCTCTTTACCTCCTTCAGGGGATGGAGTGGTTTTATTGATATCTGCCTGTTCACATCTTTAAGAAATTTAAGGGCAGAGCAATTTGGCTTCAGCTTTTTGGCTCTTTAGGTAGTGTGATTATTATCATTCTCCTGCCATCATGGAGTAATAGGATGTCATGGAGTGAACTTCTTTTTATTTATTTATTTATTTATTTATTTATTTATTTATTTAAATTAAACTCATGATATTCATTAATTACACTCATGATATTAATCACATTTATGGTATTCATAGATTACATTCGCAGTATTCATTCAAATATATATATATTAATTTTAAATGCCGAATGTCATTTATTGAAGGGGGGAGGAGGTCTTAAATACAGGCTTACAGCACAATGGGAGGACCCCGGAGGGCAGAAGTTCACTACTGATGTTTTACAATCTTGCTTCTAATCTGTTAACACCCATTATTCAGGATACACATATAAGGAACTTCCCGTAAGCATTCAGGAAGGTAGAACCTGGCAGGGAATTAGCATAGGGAGGATATCAAGGTCAAGGTGCGCAAGCAAGGCAGCAGTTACCCAAAACGGGGGCCAGGGCCCTACAGGTCCCCCTTTTATTAAAAAATGAGCTTCTGACTTGGGTTGCGTGGGACGTCAGCAGGTCACCTTACCCGTCATGGAGACGCCTGCCCAGGCCACACAGGTGCTCTGCCTTAGGTTGGTGATATTTAAGGCTATTGAACATTTCTTATGTGTTTCTCAGCCATCTGAGATTCCTCTATTGAGAATTCTCTGTTTAGATCTGTTCCCCATTTAACAATTTTTAAAAATAATTTATTATTTTTACTTTATGTACATTGATTTTCTGGAATTACAGAGAGTTGTGAACTGCCATGTGGGTGCTTGGAATTGAACCCAGGTCCTCTGGAAGAGCAGCCAGTACTCTTAACCACTGAGCCATCCCCCATTTTTAAATTGGATTATTATTTTTTATATATATATATATCCAGTTTCTTGAGTTCTTTATATAGTTTGGAAATTAGCCCTCTATCAGATGTGGAGTTGCTAAAAATCTTTTCCCATTATGTAGGTTGCAGCTTTGTCTGATTGACAGTGTCCTTTGCCTTACAAAAGCTTTTCAGTTTTGTGAGGTCCCATACATTAATTGTCGATCTTAGTGCCTGCAATATTGGTGTTCTGTTCAGGAAGTTGTCTCCTGTGCCAATGCGTTCCTACTTCTCTTCTATTAGGTTCAGTGTAACTGGTTTTATGTTGAAGTCTTTGATCCACTTGGACTTGAGTTTTGTGCAGGGTTGATCTATTTGTATTCTTCTACGTGTAGCAATCCAGTTTTCCAGCACCATTTGTTGGAGATGCTTGCTTTTTTCCAGTATGTATTTCTGGCTTCTTTATCAGAAATCAGGTGTCCATTTGTGTGTGGATTTATATCTGGATCTTCAATTCAATTGTGTTGATCAATGTGTCTGTTTTTATGCCAAAGTCTTGCAGTTTTTATTACTATAGTTCTGAAGTATAACTTGAAATTGGGAAGGTTGAGACCTCTAGCAGTCATTTTATTTTTCAGGATTGTTTTAGCTATCCTGAGTTTTTTGCTTTTCCATATGAAGTTGAGAATTTTCCTTTCAAGACCTGTAAAGAGTATTGTTGGAATTTTGATGGGGATTGTATTGAATCTGTAGATTTGCTTTTGATAGAATGGCCATTTTTACTATGTTGATCCTACCTATCCAAGAGCATGGGAGAGCTTTCTATCTTCTGATATCTTCTTCAATTTCTTTCTTCAAAGACTTGATGTTCTTGTCATACAGGTCATTCACTTGCTTGGTTAGAGTTACCCCAAGATATTTTATATTATTTGTGGCTATTGTGAAGGGTGTTGTTTCCCTGATTTCTTTCTCAACCCATCTGTCATTTGTATGTAGAGGACTACTGATTTTTTGAGTTAATCTTATATCCAGCCACTTTACTGAAAATGTTTATCAGCTGTAGGAGTTCCTGGTGGTATTTTTAGGGTTCCTTATGTATACTATTATATCATATGCAAATAAAGATACTTTGACTTCTTCCTTTCCAATTTGTATCCCCTTGATCTCCTTCTGTTGTCTTACTGCTCTAGTTTCAAGTACTGTATTGGGTAGATATGGAGAGAGTAGATAACCTTGTCTTGTTCCTGATTTTAGCAGAGTTGTTTTGAGTTTCTCTCCACTTAAATTGATGTTGGCTGTAGGCTTGCTGTAAATTGCTTTTATTATGTTGACACATGCCCCTCATATCCCTAATCTTTCCAGGACTTTTATCATGAAGGACTCTTGGATTTTGTCAAAGGCCTTTTCTGCGCATAGTGAAATGATGTTTTTTTTTTCAGATTGTTTATATGGTGGATTACATTGACAGATTTTCATATGTTGAACCATCATATGTTGCATCTCTGGGATGAAGTCAACTTGATCATGGTGGATGATCATGTTGATGTGTTATTAGATTCGGTTTGCAAGTATTTTATTGAGTAGTTTTCCATCACTGTTCATGGGGTGTCTTAGTTAGAGCTGATGCAGAGGCTAAGGAGGGGTGCTGCTTACTGGTTTGCTTCCCTTGGCTTGTTCAGCCTGCTTTCTTACAGAACCCAGGACCACCAGTCCAGGGATGGCACCACCCACCATGGGTTGGGCCCTCCCCCTTTGATCACTAAATGAGAAAATGCCTTATAGCTGGATCTCAAAGAGGCATTTCCTCAGCTGAGGCTCCTTTCTCTGATGACTCTAGCATGTGTCAAGTTGACACACAAAACTACCCAGTACATGGGAGAACTTGGTCTGTGATTCTTATTCTTTGTTGAGTCTTTATGTGGTTTGGGTACTAGGGTAACTGTGGCCTCTGAAAATGAATTGGGCAATGGTTTTTCTGTTTCTATTTTGTGGGATAATTTGAGAAGTATCAGCATGAACTCTTCTATGAAAGTCTGATAGAATTCTGTGCTAAAAACACCTGGTCTCAAGCTTTTATTGTTTGGGAGACTTTTAATGACTGCTTCTATTTCACTAGGGGTTAAAGGTCTGTTTAAGTTGCCTATCTGATCTTGATTTAACTTTGGTAAGTAATATCTATTGAGAAAATTACCTATTTCTTTCAGATTTTTCAATTTGATGGAGTACAGGTTTTTAAAGTGTGTGCCTATGATTCTCTGGATTTCCTCTGTGTCTGTTATATCTCCCTTTATGTTTCTGATTTTATTAATTTGGATATTCTCTCTCTGCCTCTTAGTTTCAATAAGGATTTGTCTATCTTGGTTATTTTCTCAAGAACCAACTCTTTGTTTCATTGATTGTTCTTTGTTTCTATTTTATTGATTTCAGCCCTCAGTTTTATTATTTCTTGCTGTTTACTCCTCTTGAGTGTAATTACTTCCTTTTGTTCTAGAACTTTCAGGTGTGCTGTTAAGTTGCTAGTATGAGATCTCTCTAAATTTTTTAGGTAGGCACTTAATGCTATGAACTTCATGGTGTCCCATAAGTTTGGGTATGTTGTACATTCATTTTCATCAAATTCTAGGAAGTTTTAAATTTCTTTCTTATTTCTGTCTTGACCCATTTTTTTCATTCAGTAGAGAGTTTTTCAGTTCCATAAATTTTTGAGCTTTCTGTTGTTTCTGTTGTTGATGATGTCCAGCTTTAATCTGTGGTGGTCTGACAGGATGCAAGGAGTTATTTCAATTTTCTTATATATGTTGAGATTTGCTTTATATACCGAGTACATGATCAATTTTAGAGAAGGTTCCATGAGGTGTTGCAAAGAAGGCATATTCTTTTGTGTTTGGGTGAAATGGTCTGTAGATATCTGTTAGGTCCATTTGGTTTATAATGTCTGTTAGCTCTGTTATTTCTCTGTTTAGTTTTTTGTCTGGATGAACTTTCCATTGGTGAGAGTGAGGTACTGGAGTTTCCTATTATCAAGGTGTGTGGTCAGTATGTGATTTAAACTGTAGTAGTGTTTGTTTCTTTTACAAAAGTGGGTGTCCTTGTGTTTGGGGCATAGATATTAAAAATTCAAATGTCATCTTGGTGGATTTTTCCTTTGATGAGTATGAAGTGTCTTTCCCCATCTCTTTTGATTAATTGTGGTTTGAAGTCTATTTGATTAGATATTAGAATAGATAGACCAGCTTGCTTTTGGGGCCTTCTTTGCTTGGAATATCTTTTTCCAACACTTTATTCTGAGGTAATGCCTATCCTTGATGTTGAGGTGTGTGTTTTGGATGCAGCAGAAAGTTGGATCCTGTTTTTGAATCCATTTTGTTAGCCTGTGTCTTTTTATTGGGGAATTGAGACCATTGATATTGAGAAGTATCAATGACCAATGAGTGTTGATTGCTGTTATTTTGTTGGTGGTGGTGTGTGTATGAGTGTGTGAGTGTGTGTGTATGGGCGTGCATGCACTTCCCTTCTTTTGGTTTTACTGGTGTGAGATTATTTATTTTTTGTGTTTTCATGGGTGTAGTTAACCTCCTTATGTTGGAATTTTCCTTCTAGTACTTTCTATAGGGCTGGATTTGTAGATAGATGTTGTTTAAATTTGACTTTATCATGGAATATCTTAGTTTCTCCATTTATGGAGATTGAAAGTTTTGCTGAGTATAGTAGTCTGGGCTGGCATCTGTGGTCTCTTAGAGTCTGCAGCACGTCTGTCTAGGCCCTTCTGTCTTTTAGAGTCTCCATTCAGAAGTCAGGTGTGATTCTGATAGTTCTGCCTTTATATTTTACTTATTTTTCCCCTTGCAGCTTTTACTATTCTTTCTTTGTTCTGTATGTTTAGTACTTTGATTGTTATGCATCAAGGGGACTTTATTTCTGGTCCAATCTATTTGGTGTTCTGTAAGATTCTTGTACCTTTATAGGCATGTTAGGTTAAGAAAATTTTCTTATATGATTTTGTTGAAAACATTTTCTGGGCCGTTGAGCTGGGATTATTCTCCTCCCTCTATTCCTATTATTCTTAGGTTTGGTCTTTTCATAATGTCCCAGATTTCCCAGATGTTTTGTGCCAGGAGTTTTTTAGATTTGACATTTTCTGTGACTGTTGTATCTATTTCTTCTACCACATCTCAGTGTCTGAGATTCTCTCTTTCATCTCTCCTTTTATGTTGGTGAAGCTTGCCTCTGCAGTTCCTGTTCAAATTCCTAAAATTTTCATTTCCAGAATCCCCTCATTTTGGATTTTATTTATTGCTTCTATTTCCAATTTCAGGTCTTGAACATCTATCATCTTCATAAAGTTGGTTTTAACGTCATTTTCTCGTGTTTCAGCTGTGTTGAAATATTCAGGGCTTGTGTAGTAAGATGATGACGGGGCTCAGTTGGGTGGAGACATATTGCCCTGGCTGTTGTTGATTGTGCTCTTACACTGATTTCTAGGCATCTGGGTGTAGGATGAATATAGGTCTAGGTGTTGATTTCTGGGTTTGTCTTCATTGGGTGGGTGTTTTGTTCCTTGGTTTCTGTTTCCTCTCTGGATTTTCAGAGAGAGTGATGGTTGTGTATTGCCTGTTTTACTGGCCTGTTCAGCTAGTGTGTTCACAGGGAATATCTGCTGGTGTTGGAGGCTGGGATAATGGGATGAGTTGGGGGAAGGAAGGTTGGAGGACAAAGTCTTTGTGATCTGTTGGAGATGGGGTCAGAGAGGAAAGGGAGATCATAGTGGCTTTCCTGTTACAGAGCTGGGGATGAGACTGGAGAGGTCTGGGTCTGTCCTCAGCCTACTTATTGCTCTGGAAAGAGCTGCACTTGGGTTAGCAGGGTGCACCTGGTGGAGTTGGGGTCTGGAACAAATCAGGAAGTGGGGGAAGGGAGGTTAGGAAGGGATGATCTGTGGGATCCACAGGAGATGTGGGCAGGTATGAGGGAAGGCTGCCATGGATGTTCTGTTGCAGTACTGGGGACAAGACTGAGGAAATGGGTCTGGTAGAACGAGAGAGAGAGAGAGAGAGAGAGAGAGAGAGAGAAGGTCTGCGGGCAGCCTACTTGGTTTTCTGGCAGGAGTGGCCCATGGTTTAGCAGGGGGTGCCCGCTAGAGTTGGAGGCTGGGATGCAGGGATGAGTAGGGGGAGTGAGGTTAGGAGGGGATGATCTGTAGGATCCACAGGAGATGTGGGCAGGAGAGGAGAGAAGGCCGTAGCTGGTGTTCTGTTGCAGTGCTGGGGGATTGGATCTGGGGGAACAGAGAGCAAGTCACCCATTCAACAGGCTTTTGTATTCTTTGTTCTTCATTTTGTTTGTTTGGTTTTTTTTTTTTTTGGTATTTTGAGACAGGATTTATCTCGGTAACTCTGGCTGTCCTGGAACTCCCTCTGTAGACCAGGCTGGCCTCAAACTCACACAGATCCTCCTGCCTCTGCCTCCAGAGTGCTGGGATTAAAGGCGTGTGCCACCTCCCCTAGGCCAGTCCTTTAGCATTCTTTTTTGTCTTTGTTTTTCAAGACAGGGTTTCTCTGTGTAACATCCCTGGCTGTCCTGGAACTCACTTGTAGCCCAGGCTAGCCTTGAACTCAGAGATCCACCTGCATCTGCTTCCTGAGTGCTGGGATTAAAGGTATATACCACCACCGCCTGGCTTCTGCTTTCTACTTTTAATTTCTCTCTTGTAATTGACTTATTAAGGATGGGTGGTGGGATCTGACTTGGGACACAGGCTGTGACCCCCAAATTCAATAACACAACCACAGTGGTCAGACCTGAAGCCCTAACTTTATGAAGTTCAGAGATTGAAGAACCCCATTGTCCCATTTGGAGCTTTTTTGAGATTAAGCTGACTGATGCTTCTATTTTAAGAAATATTTCTTTAAAAATACTTATTATTATTGTGTGTGTGTGTGTGTGTATAGGCTGTGTACACACTTATGTGGAGATCGGAGTATAGTTATAGTTTGTGGAGTCAGTTCTCTTCTTCTACCTTACATGGGTCCTGGGGATTGAACTCAGGTCATCAGGTATTTGGGGCAAGCCCTTTACTCACTGAGCCAGTCATTTGCTGCCCCTATTTTAAGTAATGTTTCTATGAAGCATTTCAGTCAGCAGAACATTCATGAAAGTATTTTCACAACCTTGTGGAGTAAGAGGTGCCACTATTTCTGGACTCAGATCCACTAGAACTGACTACTTTCAATTTATGGATTTCATGATTATGCAAAATGGGATATATTTCAGCCCAGTGAAAACCCTCACTGTAGACTAATTGCTAAACAGTCTTATTAATAAAAATCTCGGAGCCAGAAATTGGGGTTAAAGCCTGAGAGAGATCAGAGGAATAGGAAAAGCCACAGCTAACCCCACCTCACTTCACCAACTATGTAGCTTTCAAAGCGAGCTACTTCCTGTCTACCCACACCTATACGCCTTTCTGTTCTGTATTCTCATTTGCTCTCTCAGCCCAGCTACATCACTTCCTCTTCCTGCCCAGCTCTGTCACTTCCTGTCTGTCTGTACAGACCTCCAGACCTCCATGGTTAGTGCTGGGATTAAAGGCATGTATCACCATGCCTGGCTCTGTTCCCAGTGTGGCCTTGAACTCACAGAGATCCAGACAGATCCTTGCCTGCCAAGTGATAGGATTAAAGGCGTATGCTACCATTACCTGTCTTCTATGTTAATATAGTGGCTGGCTTTTTCCTCTGATCCTCAGGTAAATTTTATCGGGAGACACAGTATGTTGGGGGACACAATACATCACCGCACCCTCACTAGGACCCAGCCTTAGGCTAGTGCTGGGCTGGATGAATGGGATTAGAAGAAAATGCACATTACAAAAAGAACCTATCAGGCTCAGTGGCAGTAAAGCCAGCTACTCTGGAAGCTGAGCTCAGAGCATTTCAAATTTAGGACCTGCCTGTCCTACAGAGTAAGTGCAAAGGAAACCTGGGCAACTTAGTGAGAACATGCCTCAAAGTTTTCAAAAAGCAGGGAGGCTATGGATGTAGCATGCATGAGGTTCCCTAGGTTCGGTCCCCAGTACTGAGGGTGATGGGGCCAAAAGAACAGAAACCTTCATTGGATTCAGGGCATCATTTAGAAAGGGCTGATAAAGTGCATCTATTCCCAAGAGACCCTGAGGCTGAATGATGGAAAGTATGCAGCATGGCCCAGCACATGGAAAATGTTCAACCCCCATTCCACCTTCCTTCTTTCTTAATAGCTCCCAAGGCTGAAGCAAACAAAGCAATTGATATGGAGAGGACATGGAAAAACAACCCAGTAACCTCAGTATTCAAGAGAGTTGCCAGGTCAAAGCCAGCCTGGGCTATAAAACAAGGCCCTGTCATAAATGAAGAAAGGAAGGAAAGAAGGAAGGAAGGAAGAAAGAAAGGCAAGTCTTTTTTTTTCTTTGCACGCATAGGCATTGGACCCAGGGCCTTGCACATGCCAGATAATCACTGAGTTCCACTCTCAACCAACAAAAGAACGTTCTGACCTCCACGCTAATTGAAGCTGGGAACGCGGCTCGAAACAGCCTGCTGGTCTCGATTCCTGGAGGAAGGAGAAAGCGTTGCTGAAAAAAACGGGTCTCACCAGCGCCCCCGCACCCCCAATCCATGACCCTCCACTCAGGAAGCAGCAAAGCATGTGTAGCGCTGTTACCCCACCCAGTTCTTCGTTTCCCCAACAACTCAGAAATGTTTTCTCCATTGTGGTCAGGTTTCCCTGAGAAGGCTCAGGAAGAACTGCAAGGGGGAAGGAAAGCCAAGGACATCAAAGGGTCCTGTTTATAGACCATGTGGTAAGCCTAGATGATTTGCATGTATTATCTCCACTGAGCCTTATCGCAAGTATAAGAAACAGTTTTATTTCCATTTTACATATACGGAAACGGATCCAAAGGGATCCAACACCTAGTAGCAGAGATAAGACTTAAATCCAGGTGTATTTCCTTTGGGGGAGTGGTGCTGGAGACTGAACTCAGGGCATCACACATGATAGGCAAGACCTCCATCATCGAGTTCTACCCACAGGCAACCCAGTTACTCTGAATCTTGATTTGAAGTGAGTCCTTGACCAAACTGCTAGACCACCTCAGTTTACTTCAAAAACCTTGTGTTGCTCTTCTGCCCTCACTCCTGCTTTTCTCCTCCTTTCCATTTCCTGAGGCCAGCAGGATAGCATAGTGTGTGAACCCTCCACCTTGAGTGTCAGACTGCATAAGCGCAGCCTGCCATCCTAGAAGTTGGAATCTCAAGTTTCCTCCTCTCAGGAGCTGCTATGACATTTAAATGAAATAATATGCAGCATGTCCTTAAAACTGTGCCCGGCACATAGTAAAATGTCGCTGTTTACAATTTATTTATTTATCTATTTGCTTGTCTGTTTGTTTATTGTGTGTCTGGCACTCATGTGTTGATAAAGAGCAGACTTTATGAGCTGATGCTCTGCTTCCACCATGTGGGTCCCAGGGGGTCAGGCTTGGTGGCAAGTGCCTACACCTGCTCAGCCATCTCTCAGACTCTCCATTTACATTGCCCCCTCTTCGGTTATGCTTCTCCTTCCGGGTTCTTTAAATGATGCCGCTTCTTTTCTTATGGGCGGGAAGGCATGACGAGCACTTCCCACTCTTCTGGAGGGCCTGGGCTGCATTCTCAGTGCTCAGGTCCAGCAGTTCCCAACCACCAGAGAGATCTGATGCCTCTGGCCGCTTGGCCCCTGTACTCATGTGCATATCCTCACTCATGGACATGTAATTAAAAATAGTAAAGAGAAATCTTTCAAAATGACACTCTGCTTTTTGCACCTAAGAACAGGTGAAGTATGAAAGAAGCTTGGCTTCCGGTGGAGTCCCTCTGAAGCAAGCAGCTCTAACCTTGCTTATCTTTCTGTGGTACTGAGTCCCTCTTATTCTCTCCAGGCTTTAGAAGATCTGTCTGTCAGAAACAGGGCAACCACACTGTCAGCCCTGGGTGGGCAAACAAACAGTAAGGGAGTGGAGGCCTGGGGAAAGTGGGAAGTTGCTCATTGGTATAGTTCATTCATTGGGTATCTTAAGCTCCGTACACTTTTGTAAGTGCCTTACGTTTAAATCGTGTCCTAACACCGTGAAGTAGATGCTATTGTTATCTAGGTTTGTAACAAACGTTAGAACTGAGGGTAGAGAGGTTAAAGTCACTTGTTGAATGCCATATAGCCATGCCATATGGTGGGGGTGGGGGAGTGCCATTTAGAGACCTGGAGTCTGGTGTCAGTGATTGCTAATGATAAAGCCACTATCTGTAGAATGTTGAGGCTTGATGTAAAAGAGGAAGTATCATCTTGGCAAGGATGAACCCAAGTTAAAACATTAGTCTTTGGTGGGGTGTGACTCAATGGTAGACCATGGCATGCTTGAGGCTGGGTTCCATTTCCAGCACTGCAATAAAGGAGGCAACATTTCTCTCTTCCCCTCCCTGCTTTCTTGTCTTTCTTTTGTCCTAGGTATCCAGAGCTTGAGAAGTCTTCCAAAAGCCCAACTCCCTTCAATCTCCCCACCCCCAACACTGGGGTCCAGAGAAGAAAGAAAAGCTCTCCGGTTGAGAGGAGCCCCTCATCTTACCTTTCTGCTCAGTCTCCTGCAGTGACACTGAGGAACAAGTCTCCTTTGTGTCTGCTGTCATTTTCCTGTGGGCCTACCTGTAATGGGGGAGGTAATGGACCATTTATTCTGGCTGTAACTTGACATTAGTCGGCAGGTGATGACATCTCTGTGGACCGATCTATTAGTTCTCTGAGAGGAATGGGACACTATGGAATGTGACTTGAACACTGGCAACCTGACCACATCTCAGGCTGGTGTGTGTGACCCTGATGACCCTGAATGTGAATATCAATGGTGGCTGTGTGCGTGTGGGGCTGGGTGTTGAGGGAAAAGTGTGGGCGGAGGCCTATGCTTGCCTTGTGTTCCCTAACGGGAAGTGTACTTCTGTTTATACTTGTGACAGTGTGAGACATTTGCACATGGCTGTGTAAAATCAAGAGTTTAGCTTTAGGTTTAAGGTGTATGTAAGTCTATGAATGTAGGGGAAGTCTCTGCTAATTTGAATGAAAAATAGACATGATGGTTACAAAGTTGACAGCAGACACAAAGGAGACGTTCCTCAGTGTCACTGCAGGAGACTGAGCAGAAAGGTAAGATGAGGGGCTCCTCTCAGCCAGGGAACCTTTCTTTCTTCTCTGGACCCTAGAATTGGGGATGGGGAGATTGAAGGGAGTTTGACTTTTAAAATTCAAGGTCTCTTCCTGCAACCTTGAACAGAGTCTTGCTATGTGGCCCTAACTGGCCTGAAACTCTATGTAGACCAGTCTGTCCCTGCTGCCTTTGCCTCCTTGAGAGCTGAGATCACAGAACACCCAGCTCAAGCTCATTTCATTTTTATTTTTTTTATTTTTTTTTACCTTTTTAGAGCTTTATTGGGGGGGGGAAGAGAAAGAGAAAGAGAGAGAGAGGGAGAAAGGGAGAGACAGAGAGAGACAGAGAGGGGTAGGGAGAGAGGGGGCCTGACGGGAGGAAGGAGTGGAAAGGGCTTCATTTTTATATGAAGTGTTTCTTTTAGCCTAGCAGCCGGAGGCAGACAGAGATGCCAGATATGGGATGAACTGGCCTTACAGCATTTCTCTGTGTAAATGAGGGGAATAATGCAGTTAGCTTGAACTTAGCTCATGTGTGTGTGTGCGCGCGCGCTTGTATTTGTGTGTATGCCACAACACATTTATGGGGGTTAGAGGGCGAATTTCCAGAGTTAGTTCTCTCTTTCCACCGTGTTGGGGCAGTTTCTCCTGTTGGTGCTGGGCTGTGTGGATCAGGTAAGCTCGTCCATAAGTTTCAGGTCATTCTCCCATCTCTACTTCCGGTCTACCCATAGAATTCGGAGATTGTGGATGTGCACCACTGCATCAGACCTTTAATGTGGCTTCCAGGGACTGAACTCAGGCTACCAGGTTTGCACTGTGAGCACTGTTAACGTCTGAGCTGTCTCACCAGTCCTGAGCTCAGCTCTGTGGTTTCTGGTTAGCAAACCTTTCTCTCTGTTTTGCCTCTCTGTCTATAAAGGTCCTGAGACTTTGCTATTTGTGAGGCACACATGCATGCATGCATGCTCTCACATGTGCATGCATGAATGTGTGTGCTCATCATTTACAGGTGACAGCTGAGAAACACATTGTTACTCAGGGTACTTGATGCTATGCTACCCTGTCCTCATAGCTTCCTAGCCACAGCTTTCCCTCAGGACAGCTTGTATGAGCCTCTGCAAAACAAACAAGGCTAAAACAGACAACGGTCAGCAATGACATACAGTTAGGACAGTAGACACAGGGCAAATAACTAGCTGGGAAGAAACAACATTCGGATAGAGGTGGGTTTTGGTTCTAGCTGTTGCTGCAAAGGCACTGAATGTAGCTTTGGCTGAATTATTCATTACCTGTGGGTCCCTGCTGTTATACCTGTGAAAACACAAGGTTGAGCTAGATCAGTCTATTTCAAACTTTTATTTCATTTGTTATTTTAGCTGAAGCAACCAAAAATGAAGTCTCCAGAGTCTGGTGTGTAATCCCAGTGAGTCTGGGGGCTAAAACAGAAGGATTGCAATGAATTCCAGAGCAGCTTGGGCTGTTGGGTCTAACTCTGTCTCAAAATACAAAAAAGCAAGGGCTAGAGAGATGGCTGGACGGCTAAAGTGCCTGCCAGGCAAGTGTGAGGCCCTGCACTTGGGCACCAAACATTGATGTAAAAACCTGGATCCTGAGAAGAAATGAGACAGGCAGTTCCTTGGAACTCACTCGCCAGATAACCTTGCTAAATGGTGAGCTCCCAGCTCAGTGAGACTATGTCTCACTAATAAGGTAGAAAGGGAAGCCGGAGAGATGGCTCAGCAGTGAAGAGCATGTGTTGCTCTTGCAGAGGACCCAGGTTTGACTTCCAGCATCCACATGATGGCTCACAAATGACTATAATTCCCATCTAAGGGGTATCCAATGTCCTCTTCTGGCCTCCCATGCACTTACGGATATACAGTCAAAGCACTCATATACATAGAATCTTACAAAAATAATGTGCAGATGCATTAAAGAAGACACATCGATCTCTGGCCTCCACGTGCGTGTGCACACACGTGAATGTTTGCCGCAACACATCTTTATGAACACACACACACACACACACACACACACACACACACACACCACAAACAAAACAAATGTCCATTTTAGCTAGGGGAGCAGGTAAACCAAAGTGACCTATTCAAGCTCTAAATGTATTCTTTATCCCAAACATGTGTCTAAAGTTTGCATTCTCTTTCATGACATATCTGTATTTGTTTCAATAATGAAATGTTTTTTAAATTTCTTAGAGTAAAATTGACATTTCAAGAAAGCATATTGAGTTCATCCTGTGGCGTCACAAAACCCCTTGGCCCCCTGCCATGGATCCCAAGGTGTATATGTGCCCCAGTTTAAAAGTCCAGGAAGCGATGACTAAGATTCTTTTCAGCGCTAACACTCTCCTCTGATGTTCTGGGAATGCCTGTGCTATCCTTGGTAATTGCTCCACAGGGTGCTGGAGGAAGTTATATATTGGGACAGGATCTCATGTATGCAAGACTGGTCTTGAACTCATGATCCTCCTGACTCAGTTCCCTGGAGCTAGGAATACAAGCATGAATCACCATGCCTAGCTCTTTTTACTATTTTTGCTGTGCTGAGGACTGAACCCACAGCCTTGTGCACACTACCTAAACACTCTACTGCTGAGCTGCACCTACAATCCTTAGATTTCATTTTCTAACTAATTATGTAAAAAGAAAGGAACTCCAAAGTCATGTATAGTGGTATAACTCTGAAATCCCAGCACTGGAGAAGTGGACAGGAGGATCATGAGTTCAAAACCAGCCTGGGCTAGCTACATAGTGAGACATTGACTCAAGCAAACCAATTAATAACAAAACATCTCATAAGAACGGGAACAGTGGCTTTCTTTATTTCTAGAAGAGGCATTTTCAGTGTGTCTTTGCTGCCCTTTGAAGTATAGAACTCAGCTATTTTCTAAGCACCCTCTCTGAAAGGTCAAGTAGGATTGGTATGGGAATCCATATGCCACCTCAAGTAGCTCACATATAATAGGAGAGGTACAGAGTTGACTGGCTTAAAGTGATCAGTTATTAGTGCTGCAGAAGGTAGAGAAGCAGGAGCCTAATATGTTTCCTCGAGGATGTGTAAGTCAGGTTGCACACAGACTTGAAATCCTCATGCTCCAGCCTCTGAGCTGGGGCTGCACATGCACACCACTAACTGGCCTCCCCCGACCCACTGCATTGCACATGGAGCCTGGGGCAAGGTAACCACACCTCCAGCCCTCTTTATACTCAACTGCCCCTCTCTCTTTTAGGAAGTAGGAAATCCCTGCAACAAAGTAAAACAGCCCTTAAAAGGGGATTTGGGGGGAAAGAATGGAGGGAATAAAATATTTTTTTTTTCTGAGACAGGGTTTCTCTGTGTAACAGCCCTGGCTGTCCTGAGATCCCCCTGCCTATGCCTCCCCAGTGCTGGAATTAAAATCGTGTGCCACCATGCCTGGTTGAAATAAAATATCTTAATGACCCTATATGTTGTCATCTGATCCATTCTGGAGGATGTTTTTCTGTATGCTGTGAATATATGTTGTTCCCATGAATAAGCTGCTTTGGCCTATGGCAGGGCAACTTAGAGGCAGGCAGGAATCCAAGGAGAGAGACAGGAAAGAAAAAGGTGGAGTCTGGAGATAGACAACAGCCTGCCACCCAAGGAACAACATGCCAGTAGACCCGTAAGCCATGGAACACATGGCAAAACATAGATTAATAGAAATGGGTTAATTTAAGATATAAGAGCTAGCTAGCAAGAGGCCTGCCATACAGTTTGTGAATAATAAAAGCCTCTGTGTGTTTACTTGGGTCCAAAAGGCTGTGGGACTGTGAGTGAGAGAGATTTGTTTGGACTATGGAGTAGGGGTGGGGTGGGCGGGACCTGAGAAACTTTCTATTACAGATCTAGTCTGTGATTGGATGCAGACTATGTAAGTGATTTAGATTTCTGGTGTTCTGGGTGCATGCTGTTTCCTCTAAGTCATTGGTAGATGTGCATTCTTCCAGGCATGATGGGGCACCCCTATGATATCAGCACTTGGGAAGCTGAGCCAGGAGGATTTCAAGTTTGAAGCTAGCCTGAGCTACAAAGCACAACCCTCTATAAAAAGCCTAAAACTGAGAGTCAGAGAGAGAGAGGGAGAGGGAAAAGGAGAAAGAAGGAGCCTCCTCAAACCAAACAACCAACAGAATACCCCAAACTCTAATTTTCCTCTGCAGAAAATTGAGTGGAAAAGGAAATCTTGGGAGCAGGATTGGGTGAGGGTGTCAATGCGCCCCTGGCTACTTGGTGATATGATGTTCAAACTTCCTTAGAGCAGATGGTCTAAGGAGATTCTCGCCTAGAGGGAGCAGAGCCAGTGGGGACTGAGACTTTTTGCAACAGACCCCAGGACAACTCACTCATAGGCCAGCAGTGATGCCGTAGTTTCCAGGGTGGAGAGAGGAGCTGGGATCGGGGAGGCTAACAGCTAACTAGAGGTAAGTGTCTAGGAAGGGAACTGGCCTTAGGGAAGAGCAGCGAGAGGTAGCAGGGCGTGTTAACAGTATGTTAGAAGTGGCAAAGTGAAATTATTGACATGACTAAATAGAAGGTGTTAGCATGCATAAAGCTTAGGTTCAAGTCCTCATGTCAATAAAGGGAAAGGAGAGGAGGAGGAGGAGAAGGTAGGGGAAAGAATGAAGAAAGAAAGAGTTGACAAGAGGGGGAAGGGCAGAAACGGGTGGGTGCTGATTACCTACAGGAAATCAACAAATAATGTCTGGAATTGGAATACATAGAAACTTAAAATTCCAAAGAACTGCCATGAAGTTCCTAGTCGGGTGGGGATTGGAGGGATTGTCAGGGAAGCCCTCCTCTATGGTCTGGATGAATTTAGGTGTCTAAGGAACTGTACAGAGCCTCAGATACTGAGGGGGTAAGATGAGAGCCAATTATAGAGACTGAAGCAGGCACACGTTATGGAGGAAGGGAAAAGAGCCCAGTTACTAGAACCTAAATTCTTTTTTTTTTTAATTTGAGACAGGGTCTCACCTTGCAGCCCTAGCTGGCCGGGAACTCTCTATGTAGCCCAGGCTGGTCTCAAACTCATAAAGATCCATTTGTCCCTGCCTATCAAGTGCTGAAACTGAAGGTGTGCACCACCACCACCTCGGCTGAAATGAGAGATCAACTCAGAGCTATCAGCAAAGGGCTTGCCTAGCATGCATAAAGCCTGGGATTGTTGGTCTCTAGCACCAAAATGAAACAAAATATGTTAAAAATTACTAAAAAATTAGTCTTGATGAGTTATAGATGGAGAGCTTAGATTTCCCTCTGATTCTTTTTTTTTTTTGAGACAGGGTTTCTCTCTGTAGCTTTTGAGCCTTTCCTGGAACTCACTCTGTAGACCAGGCTGGCCTCAAACTAACAAAGATCCTCCTGCCTCTGCCTCCCAAGTATTGGGATTAAAGGCGTGTGCCACTGCCGCCAGGCCTCCCTCTGATTCTTAACAGACCACATCCAAACAATAGAGTTTGGATTTTAAATGTCTCCCAAAGGCTCATGTGCTGTGGGGAAGTGGTAGAACCTAGTCAGAGGAAGGTAGGCTATTGGCAGTGTACCCTTGAAGGACAGTGGGACTTCAGTCCCACCATGTGCTTTCTGATTCTTTTAAAACTGTATCTCTCCTGGGCATATACCCAAAGGATGCTCAATTGTACCATAAGGACACTTGCTCAACTATGTTCATATAGCAGCAGCATTATTTGTAATAGCCAGAACCTAGAAACAACCTAGATGTCCCTCAACCAAAGAATGGATAAAGAAAATGTGGTACAGATACACAATGGAGTACTACTCAGTGGTAAAACAACGACAACAACAAACAAACAAAAAATAAAAAAAAAACCAATGACATCATGAAATTTGAAGGCAAATGGATGGAACTAGAAAAAAAATCATCCTGAGTGAGGTAATCCAGACCCAGAAAGACAAACACGGTATGTACTCACTTCTAAGTGGATATTAGCTGTAAAATAAAGGATAACCAGGCTACAAACCACAGCCCCAGAGAGGCTAGGTAACAAGCAGGGCCCAAGAGGGGACATGTGGATCTCTCTGGGAAGGGGGAATAGAAGCAATCTCCTGGGTGGACTGGTGGAGATGGGAAATTGAGGGGTTGGGTTAGGGGTGGGTGGGTGGAGGAGGCGAGTACTGAAAGAGATGGCTGGAAAGAGGGGGAGCATTTCAGGGTAAGGTAGAAACCTGATGCAAGGGAAACTCCCAGGAATTCATAGCAATAGTGAACATGTAGCCTGAACTGGCCATCTCCTGTGATCAGATTGGTGACTACCCCAATTGTCATCAGGGAGACTTCATCCAGTAACTGATAGAAACAGATACAGAGATCCACAGCCAAACATTAGCCCAAGCTGGGGGAATCCTGCTGAAGAGAGGGAGGAAGGATTGTAGGAGCCAGAGGGGTCAAGGACATGACAAAAAAAAAACTCACAGAAACAACTAACCTGGCTCACAGGAGCTCACAGAGTCTGAACAACAACCAGGGAGACTGCATGGGACCAACCTAGGCCCTCTGCATATATGTGACAGTTGTTTAGCTTGGTCTACTTGTGGGACTCCTAACAACGGGAGCAAGGGCTGTCCCTAATGCTTCAGCTGGCTCTTGAGAATCTATTCCTCATACTGGGTCGCCTTTCCCAGCTTTAATACAAGGGGTGGGGAGTGCTTAGTCTTACTGCAACTTGATGTGCCATGGTTTGTTGATACTCATGGGAGGCCGGCCCCTTTCTAAGCAGAAACAGAGGAGGAGTGGATTGAGAGGGGCAGAGGGCGTGGGAAGGTGGAGGGGAATGGGAGGAGAGGAGGAAGGGGAAACTGCGGTCAGGATGTAAAATAAATAAATAAATACATACATACATAAATAAATAAAATATTTAAATTAAATTTATTATTGTTACTGTTTGTGTGCATAGAGGGAGGTTGCACACACGTCATGGTGTGTGGAGGCCAGAGGACACTTTCAGGAATCAGTTCTCTTCTTCCACTTTGGTTTTGATGCAGGATCTCTCTTGTTTCCGTGATGCTGATTACCGACAAGCTAGACTGACAGCTGCCAAGAGATGCTCCTGTTTCTGCCTTCCACCACTTCACATGAGTGCTAGGATTACAGATGTGCACTACTGTATCTGGGTTTTTCTGTGAGTTCTAGGATTTGGACTCAGGTCACTAGGCTTATAGGGAAAGTGCATTGACCTGCTGAACCATCTTGCTCACCTGCTTTTTGGATTTAAAAAAAATCTTATTTTTATTTTAAGATTATATTTTTACTTATTTATTTGTGTGGACATATGTATGCCATGGTGTGTATATGGAGGTCAGAGGACAACTTTCCAGAATTGGGTCTCTTCTACCATGTGTATACTGGCTCATTTTATGTCAACTTGACACAAGTTAGAGTTATCTGAAAGTGGGGAACCTCAGTTAAGAAAATGCCTCCATACATTCTGGCTGTAGAACATTTTTTTTAAATTAGTGATTTACTGGGGAGGTGTGGGGGCCCACAGAGGCTCCCTAGTAAGACCTTACTCAAGGTCAGAGAATCTGAGCTTGCTTTACCCAGCAGGGCTGCATAATGGGATGATTTGGCCACAGGCATGGTTACCAGGTGTTTTGAAGGGTCTACACTTGGCTGTACATTGTGCTTTGATCTTGAAAGGGGGAGGTCTTTTGCCTCTGCCCTTGGCATTGTATAAAAAGCCCTTTGGAATAAACCTTGAGACTACTGGGTATTGACCCAGAGCCCTCCCGAAGCTATCCTGTGTCTGTCTTTCTTGTCTCCACCTATATTTCTATTTAATACTTCCTCACTCCTCTCTCCTACCCCCAAGAACCCTTCGACAGGTCAAAGCTGAACTCTGACAGGGAGGGTCCAGCCCATTGTGAGTGGTGCCATCCCTAGGCTGGTGGTCCTGGGTTCTATAAGAAAACAGGCTGAGCAAGCCATGGGGAGCAAGCCATAAAGCAGCACCTCTCCATGGCCTCTGCATCAGCTCCTGCCTCCAGGTTCCTGCCCTGTTTGAGTCCCTGTCCTGACTTCTTCCAATGACGAAGAATAGTGATATGGAAGTGTAAGTCTTTCCATTCCAAGTTGCTTTGGTCATGGTGTTTCATCATAGCAACAGTAACCCTAAGACAATGTGGGTCCCAGGGATAAAACTTGGGTCATCAGGCCTGGCAGCAAGAGTCCTTATCTGCTGAGCCATATTGCCAGCCCCAACTTCTGACTCTTAATGAGATGAGAGGTTTCACACCACCATGTTCTGCTTCATGTCATTGTCACTTGGCACCCACATCAAAGACCAAAAAGCATGTCTGCCTGGTCATGGACTGGAACCCCTCAAACAGCGAGGCAAACTAGTCGTTTCTTTTTGTAAGTTAATTATTGCAGGAGTTTTGTTGTACTGAGGGAAACTTGATAAACACACCCAGAGTCTGGCTTTTGTAAAGATGGAGAATAAACCCATCAGTAGTGATAGATGGCCCTAGGTCAACAAGACATATTGATGGACAGATCATCACAGAGTTACCCAAACCAGCCCCTATAGGCACACTATTGCTCCAAATCTCCACAGAAGAGTTCTGAGGGACACATTTCCTCAGCTCCTTGGTCTTTCTCATCACCCCAAGAAGGGGATATAAAATTGTCCTTTCAGGGCGTTAACTTCACTGGCTCTTGACTGTCTGGACCTCCCTAAGCCCAGGCCTTTCTTGATTAGCATCTAAGGCCCACAGTGGAGGATGAGGTCAGCCTGGTGTGAGATGAGATGACAGTGTCAGGACTTGGCTGTCCATAAAACAACTGTTTTTAAAGCTAAATTTTGTAATCTCCTAGTTTACCCAAGGGGTTATGTAATACAAAGCCTTGACCATGAAGCTATTTGTAAAACTGTGACTTTCGCCTGAACAGAGTGTGGAGTATGGGAAGACTGGGCACTGGCGAGGCAAGCATGGCTCATATGGTGCCAGGGCGGGGCCAACCTTGAAGATTTGTCTTAATGTGACAGAGGTCAAATCTTCAGATATGAAAAGCTCTATCTTCTCAAGATTTCCAAAGCAGAGGGTGTTTAACCTACTGACCTAGACCTGAAAAAGAGAGAGAGAGAGAAAAAAAAGAGAGAAAACCCCAACGGAAATTGCTCAGCTTCTTAAACCATAACTGGGGCCAGCTGGCTGCTTACTCCGGGTGGGATAACTTGCCCTCCAGCAAGGGTTTGGAGCTTGGCCATCCAGAAGAGTGACAGTCTTGGAATCAGATACCATAATTGGTATACCTCAGGCTCTCTTGGAGTCCACGAGAGAATTTGTAAAGGCATTATGTATCAGATAAAGGCTTGATAAGTACTGGATGTGGCATGCTTGTAGGCTTGGCTACTTGGGAGGCAGGGGTAGGAGGATCTCTGGAGCCCAGGAATTTGAGACTAGCCTGGGCAACACAGTGAGACCTACTCCAGCTCAAACAACAACAACAACAATAACAAGGACAATGAAGAAATCAGGCCAGGTGCAGTGGTGAATGTCTGTAATCCTAGCACATGGAGCCAAGGGCAGGAGACTCAAGAGTCCAAAGCTAGCTGGCCTACATAATGAGACCTTGTCTTAAAAACCCAAACCAAGACATGCTGGACAGATCTCAGTGTGGATCTGACACTCATCAGCTGTGTGACTTTACACAAATCTCTGAATCCTTCCAATTCTGTCTCTTTGGCTGTAAAATTGAAACAGTATTTCAAGTTAACTCATAGGTGATTGCAGGGCTAAACTATGATAATGTATGATATGTATATCATATGGACTATATAAGCTACATACATGATATGGCAATCTCACAGTGAGTAAAAAATAAACAATGTAAAAGCCAGAAGAGGGTGTTGGATCCCCTGGGACTGGAGTTCAGATGGTTGTTAGCTACTATGTAGGTGCTAGGAATTGACTCTAGGTTCTCAGGAGGGTCAACCAGTGCTCTTAATTGCTGAGCCATCTCTCCAGCTACTCCACTTCTTTTTAGACAAGGTCTTGCTATTGATGAGTCCTTTGATTCTTTTTCATTCCCATAATTACTCAAGGTTTTGTTTGTTGAGACAGGATCTCTCTACTTTGACTAGGCTGCCCTCAAATTAGCAATCCTCCTGATTCTGCCTTCCAAATGCTGGCATTACAGGCATGCACCACACTAGGCTTCTGATACACAAAAATGTGACCTGTGCTTTTGTTCCTGGTTTCTCCCTAACCATTGTTCACACATACGCTCCTCAGTAGCAGGTACTCTCTTCTCAGGTATGCTATCTGAATCCACCACACCCTATGTTTGTTTTCTTAGAAAATCCCATAACCCTATGGGATGGAGCCACAAGGAAGCCATGATAAACCCTGCTACATATGCCTACCCATGCTGCCTCCTTCCTTTCCATGCTTGGGAGATAGATGAACTAGCTCCTGGTTCACTGACAATGGTGAGAGCATGGGCTCGGAATCGCTCAGTCTCTTTTCAATCCCTCTCACAAACAAGTGAGCCTTTCCCCTTCTTTTGTACCTGCCTCACTGCTTCCTCTCAGTCAGCGATTGTCTCTTCTTGTGTGGTGGATGGGTTCTTCCCTTTACCTTAGCTCATTCTATCCATAATTCCCTTTCTCTTCCACACCTTCAACCTAACCATGCACTTCCTTTACTGATAACTGCAGGAGTTTCTTTTTTTCTGAGGCAGAATCTTGCTACATAGTGAAGGCTGATCCTCTTGCCTCGGCCTCCTGATGCCCTGAAGGCATGTGCTACCATGTCTACCTGCAGGAGTGTCTTTTAATTCTTTTTAAGGTTTATTTATTTTATTTTATGTGTATGAATGTTTTGCCTGCATGTATGTATGTGCACCGTATGTGTGCCTGGTGCCTGAAGAAGTCAGAAGAGGGTGTTGGATCCCCTAGAACTGGAGTTACAGATGGTTGTGAGCCGCCATGTGGATGCTGGGAACAGAAATCAAGTCCTCTGGAAGAACAGCAAGTGATCATAACTGCTAAGTCAAGTTGCAGGAGTTTTTTTGTTTGTGTGTGTGTGGGGGGGGGGCAGGGCTGGGTTCGAGACAGGGTTTCTCTGTGTAGCCCTAGCTGTTTTGGAACTTACTCTGTAGACCAGGCTGGCCTCAAACTCAGAGATCCACCTGCCTCTGTCTCCAGAGTGCTGGGATTAAAGATGTGTACCACATGCCCAGCTTGCAGGAACTTCTTTATTGGCCTTCCTGCCTATATCATAGTCCTTCTCTGCTGCAACCAGAGTGATCATCCAAAGACATGTCTGAGCACGTGAGAATTCATCCATTACTTGCCACAATACAGCAGCACAAATTATAGGGAATGTAATGATATATTTTATTTCATTCATTTCCTGAACATCATCCAAACTGCTAGAGATATGGGCTCTGTAGCCTAGGATAGAATTCTTTCTGCCTCAAGAAGATCTTCCTTGGGGAATAGTGCTGGGGATTGCTGGATTTCAGGCAGCTGCAGAGTTTTGAGTCATTACTGTGTAGTCAGTCTCTGTGCTTGGGGATCAAGATCCAGGGCAAAAGGACAGAAAGCTGCAGGAAATAGGACATCTCTCTGTCTTTGCATTGTTTCTAATTTTGCATTTATGAAAAATGCTCTCGCTATGGAGCCCAGGCTGGCCTTGAACTTACCAATGGTCTTGCCTCACCTCGGGAATGCTGCTAGAACTACACGTGTACCCCTTACTTGGCTTCTTTCTGTTTTTAGAATATCTATTATACTGTGAGACTCCTCTCTGGTGAGGCCAATGAGCATCTATTAGCTACTGAGTTCCCCCTCTGTGACAGAGAAAGACATTGAGCCCCAGGACCCTGGGTTCAATCCTCAGGACTACACACACACATAACAAAAAAATGATCTCGGAGAACTTGCTTATCTTGATCCCCGTGTTATGAACTTATTATATACATGTGTATATCTCATATATGAAGTTTCTTTTTTCTTTTGAGATAGGATCTCATGTAGCCCAGGCTAGCTTTAAATTTACTGTGTAGCCAAGGATTGACATGATTTGTTTGAGGTTAACAGAACCTTTCTCAGCTTTTGCTGAGCTTAACCCTGGAAGCTAGGTATCAAATAGTCATGGCTGCCCAAACCACCCCGGAACTGGTTTGTTAGTTCGTTGCTTCACACCCAAGAAGAATAAGGGGCCACAGACAAGGACTGAGCAGAAAGAATGTAGATTAAGGAAAAGTGAGAAAGAACTCCAAGGGACCAATAGCACCGCATTGCCCCACCCAGTGCTCTATTATGGATCTTACTGTGGGAATTAGATGGATACTGAGCTCACCTTTATTGAGATTGGTTATTTTTGAGTGTATTGTGAGTTGAACCCATGAAGATTCCACATGTTCTATGCATGTTCTCTTCGCCCAACTGGACAGGCAATCATGTTACTTGTCCCATCAGGAGAGTAGTCAATCACATGTACTATATGACTAGTTCGTGATCCACTATGAGTAGTGATCTGACTTCCTGCAGAAAGTTAGCGATTGTCAAAGGATGACCTTGAACTCTAGCTCCTCCTTTCTCTGCCTCCTCATGTTGGGATTATAGGTGTGTGCCCACTGTGTCTGGTTTATGTGGTGTTGGGGTCAAATCCACTCCCTGCATGCCAGGCAACTGCTTCACCAACTGAGCTACATCTGCAGCTCCTGAATTATCTTCCATGTGTCAGTCACTATCCTAGATTATACAGACCCACTCTGTACCAGTCCTGTACTGTTTGACACCATTTTATAGATGAGGAAACTGAGGCTTGCCAAAAGGTCACACAAAAACACAGGATACCTAGTCTTAAACCCTGGTGTGCTACTTCAGAGGTCTTCCTTTTGTGGACTTCTTGCAACCTATTTGAAAAGTTAAGATTGATTTTTTCCCTCTGCTTGCCTTCCTTCCTTCCTTCCTCCCTCCCTTCCTTCCTTTCTCCCCCACTCCCTTCCTTTTCTCCTCTTTTCCTCTCTTCCTTTATTATTTTTTGAAAGCATAGATGAAACTCAGGGTCACATGAGTATCAGCTGTGTGCTCTGCCATTGAGTTACAACACCAATCAAAGGGTGCCATCTCTAGCTGGGTGGTGGTGGTGGTGCACGCTGTTAATCCCAGCATTCAGGAGGCAGAGGCAGGCAGATCTCTGTGAGTTCGAGGCCAGCCTGGTCTACAGAGGGAGATCCAGGAAAGGTGCAAAGCTACACAGAGAAACCCTGTCTCAAAAACCCTAAAAAACCCCAAAAAACAAAAAACAAAACAAGACAAAAAAACAACTGTTGCCGGGCGGTGGTGGCGCACACCTTTAATCCCAGCACTCGGGAGGCAGAGCCAGGTGGATCTTTGTGAGTTCGAGGCCAGCCTGGGCTACCAAGTGAGTTGCAGGAAAGGAGCAAAGCTACACAGAGAAACCCTGTCTTGAAAAACCAAAAACCAAAAAACAAAACAAAAAAAAAACAACAGCAAAAAAAAAACACACACACAAAAAAACCAACTGTTTTAGGGGCTGGAGAGATGGCTCAGTGGTTAAGAGGACTTGCTGCTATTTTGGACCTGGAATCAGTTCCTAGCACTCACATTGGGCAACTCGAAACCATAAGTAATTCCAGATGCAGGTTATCTGTCATTCTCTTTTGGCCTGCAAGAGGAATGAACACACACAGTAAACTATACATGCAGTCAGGTGTGCACATGCATGCACACACACACTACTCAATAATCCCATTTAAACAACTATTATATCAATTTTTCTTTTTAAAGCCATTATTATGACATTTTATTTACTTAGTGGGAGAGCAGGAGCAAACATGAGCATGTGGAAGTCAGATGACATCTTTCAGGAGTTGGTTCTTTCTTTCCACCAGGTGGGTTCTGGAGGTTGAAGTCAGGTAGTCTTGCTTGGCAGCAGGCACCTTGACCTGTGGAGTGACCCCACCAGTCTCTATTATATAAATTAACAAGCCCCTGTTCTTGTCAATGAAAATGTATTGCCAGCATTCGTCATGCTAATCATCATAGCCAGTGGGAATGGTGATAGCGAAGGTTCTAGATCATCTCTTTGGGTGAGAGTCTTGATTAAGGCCACAGACTGTGTATACTAAAGCAGTCATTCAGAGCATTATTACCGGAGCTCTCCTGGCCCTTGGGTCCATCTGCTCACCCACATCATGAGAAAATGTCATAATATATATGAGTGGGAAAATGAACTTCTTGACAGTTTTGAACAAATCTGGGAGTGAGAAATGCTCAACTGGTCTCTGCCTTTCCCTTAGCAGTGTTACTACTTATGGACAAGACGCAACAATTAGGATGAAAAAAGGTGAAACAACAGCCTGGAGTATACATACGGAAATTTAGATGTTGAGTCCCTTGTGGAGCTGGGAGGTGAGTCTTTCTCCTGACCTAAGGAACATTTTCGCTCCCAGCATGGGATTTCTTGTAGGTAGCCTAACTCCAAGAAGACCTTACAATGCCACTGTGCTGGCTAGTTTTTTGTCAAATTGACACAAGGTTTAGTCATTAGAGAGGAGAACACTGAGAAAATGTCTCCATGAGATCAGGCTGCAGGCAAGCCTGTAAAGCATTTTCTTAATTAGTGATTGATGGGGAAGGGCCCAGCCCATTATGGGTGGTTCCATCCCTGGGCAGGTGGTCCTGAGTTCTGTAAGAAAGCAGCCTGAGCAAGCCATGGGAGGCAAGCCAGTAAGCAGTACTTTTCCATGGTTTCTGTGTCAGTTCCTGCCTCCAGGTTCCTGCCCTGCTTGAGTTCCTGTCCTGACTTCTTTCTATGATGGACTATGATCTGGAACTGTAAGCCTAATAAACCCTTTCCTCCCTGAGGTTTTTTTTTGTCATGGTGTTTCATCACAGCAATAGAAATCCTAACTAGTAATCCTAGCAATCACTTTGCGTCTGCCTTAGGAAACTTTCAGAGATGTTCTCTTTATATGGCTCAGCTCTAGTATTTTGGTAAAGTACAGATATTATTAAGAGGTATCTCATTCTAATGATCCCAGGGTCAAGAGCAGTTGAAGAAGCAGAAGTCATGAAGTTTCTCTCTCTCTCTCTCTCTCTCTCTCTCTCTCAGGCAGGATTTTGTTGTGTTGCACTCGTGGTCATGAACTCCTGAGCTCAAGTGGTTTCCTATCTCACAGCAGCTGGGGCCACAGGTGCTCACCTTCCTCTAGGTTTCAATGAGTAAAAGCTGGGGCCAAATCAGCCCGTCGAGGCTGCTGGAGTAAGTGCTCCCCACCACAACCACTCAAAGCACAATGCAAGAGCCTTTGGCTTTCCTGAGGCTCCTTGGCTACTACAATGGGTTTTCTCCCCTCAAAGACAACTGCTGCTCAGTGCATGGACAGTTTCTGGAATGTTACACACTCTATGGTTGGGCTCTGCTATAATTAATGATTTCTTACCTCTGAGGCTTCTCCTCTAGAGAGTGGGGTCTGACATGGGTGGAGTCCCCAAATGCCAGATGTCTTGTGGTGACAAATGTTGGCGTCTGATTTCTGGAGAACTGAGTTTCACACTTCAACTAAAAAAAGGGGAGGCAGTAATGTGCTTAAGTGAAGTTCAAGACTCTAGGAACACCTCCAAGATGGAAGAATTATGTTGAGCCTGTGCCCCCTACTTCTGCAGCTCCTTCAGTGTGCCTCAACCCCTCCAAGTCCACTCTTTCACGATGCTCCCCTCCTCCAATAAATACAAGTAAACCCAAAGAAATCAGAGAAAGCCAGCAGTGTGTGTGTGTGTGTGTGTGTGTGTGTTTCTCTCTGTTGTGTATGAGGGGTGTACCATGATACACCTATGGAGGTCAGAGGACAACTTTGTGAGTTGGTTCTCCTTCTGTAACTTTACATGGCTTCAGAACTCAAATTCAGGTGTCAAGTGGTCAGATTTGCACTATAAATGTCTTTATCCACTGAACCATCTCCCCCCTCGCCCCTCCTGCAACGTGCTGGCTTTCTCTGATTTCTTTGGGTTTACTTGTATTTATTGGAGGAGGAGAGCATCGTGAAAGAGAGGGCTTGGAGGGGTTGAAGCACACTGAAGGAGCTGCAGAAGTGTACTATAGTTTTGCAAAGTGTTATTATTAGGGACACTGGGAAACTGTAATAGAAATGTGTGTATTTTTCTTTGTGTGTATGTGCAGATGTGTGTGCACGTTCCTGTGTGCAGGTGCGTGTGTGTGTGTGTGTGTGTGTGTGTGTGTGTGTGTGTGTTCATCTGCTGATGGAGCCCAGAAGTCAACCTCTCTGGTGATGTTCCTCAGGAGCTACCCATCTTGTTTTTCTTTCTTTTTATTTATTCTATGAGTCTTTTAAACCATGTATCTTGATCACATTCATTTCCCCGTCCCTTTGCATCCACCCTTTGCTCCTGTACCCCCAAATAAAACAAAATTTAAGAGAAAAAAAGGAAAAAAAGGGGAAAAAATTAAAAATCTCATCAAGGAAGCTACAGTGTGACACCCTTTGTCAGCTGCAACAGAAAAGTGGCCCCTGTACCTCGCCTAGGCGACACAATAGAGCTGGCTCTGAAGGTGCGGGTGTGGGAGAGCTGACCCTGAGGGTGTGAAAGCAGGAGAACCAGCCCCACCCCTCGATCATTGCGGCAAGAGGTGAATTAGCTGGGGCAGTGCTGGAGAGCTCACCCTGGTGGTGAGGACAGGGGAGAACTGGCAGGCTGACCAACCCTACAGCTGCCCAGGCCCAGATCCGGGGTTATGACTTGGTCTGCCCCCACATCCACCCCATCTGTGATCTGTTGGAGCTTGTGAAGGGACCTGACTCACAGACCCACCTTGTTTTTTGAGATTTAACAGCTCACTGGGACCTAAAGCTTGTAGATTAGACTAGGCAGCGGGCCAGTGGGCCCCAGAGATCTGACTGTCTTCGGCTCTATAACACAGGGATAAATGCTAGGTAGCCACAAGGATTAGTTTTATATGTATGTGCTGGGGATTGAACTCCAGTTCTCATGCTTGCAAGGACTTTACCAACTGAGCTACTGCCTCAGTCCTTGTGTTAAAACCCTACTTCCTTTTCTTTTTTTGACACAAAGTCTCAATGTGTAGCTCTGGTTGTCCTGGAACTCACTAAGTAGACCAAGCTGGTCTCGAATTCACAGAGATCCACTTGTCTCTGCCTCCCATGTGTTGGGATTAAAGGCATGTGCTGCCACACCTGGCCCCTGTATTTTTTCTTATAAATGCATATGAGTATACAAAGTGTTAAAAGTGTTACTTGCAAATGAGTGAGTGTGGGGCCAGAGAGCACTTGCTGCTCTCCCAGAGACTCTGAATTGAGTCCCCTGCACCCAGGTCCATCAGCTTACAGCCAGTTATAACTCCAGCTCCAAGATGCTCTCTCTGCCCTCTGCACACATGTGGCACACACAGAGAAGCACACATTCATTTAGTGTATGTATGTATGTGTACCACATGTGTGCAGGAGCTCATGGAGATCAGTGAGAGCATCGGATTCCCTGGATACTGAAGAGACGGGAGGTCGTGCACCATCATGTGGGCGCTGGGAATGGAACCTGGGTCTTCTATAAGAGCAGGGAGTGCACTTAACCATGAGTAATATTTCCAGCCCAACATACATGTAATTATTCAAAATTCAAAATTCAAATAAAAAGCAATTGTACATATAATAATGAAAACAATCTGTACATTTTTTTTCTTTTGGTTTTTTGAGACAGGGTTTCTCTGTGTAGCTTTGGATCTTGTCCTGGAACTCACTCTGTAGACCATGCTGGCCTTGAACTCACAAAGATCCGCCTGCCCCTGCCTCCCGAGTGCTGGGCTTAAAGGTGTGTGCCACCATCGCCCAGCTCAATCTGTACATTTTTTGGAGACAGAGTCTCCCTATGAAGTTGAAACTGGCCTTGAACTTGGAACCTCCCAAATGCAAGGATTTTAGGTGCTTTCTAGCATGGTTGACAAATTACACACTTCAAATGGGTGAATTGTGTGGTATGTGAAATATATCTTTGTAAATCTGTTATTTTTATTTTTAATTAAAAAAGTTTTATGCAATATAATTTTTCTTTCTTTCTTTCTTTCTTTTTTTTACTTTTTATATCCTGACCACAGTTTCCCCGCCCTCCTATCCTTCCAGCCCATCTCCCCCACCTCTCCTCTGTCCCCACCATCTACTCCTCCACTGTTTCTATTCAGAAAGGGGCCGGCCTCCCATGAGTATCAACAAAACATGGCATATCAAGTTGCAGTAAGACTAAGCACCTCCCCATGTATTAAGGGTGGGCAAGGTGACCCAGTATGAGGAGTAGGGTCCCAAAAGCCAGCAAAAATGTCAGAGACAGCCCTTGCTCCCACTGTTAGGAGTCCCACAAGTAGACCAAGCTATACAACTGTCACAGATATGCAGAGAGCCTAGGTCAGTCCCATGCAGGTTCCCTGGTTGTTGGTTCAGTCTCTGTGAGCCCCTATGAGCCCAGGCTAGTTGATTCTGTGGGTTTTCTCCTGGAGTCCTTGACCCTCCTGGCTCATACAATCCTTCCTCCTTCTCTTCAGCAGGATTCCCCAAGCTGCATCTAATGTTTGGCTGTGGGTCTGCATCTGTTTCCATCAGTTGCTAGATGAAGCCTCTCTGATGACAATTGGGCTAGGCACCAATCCCAGCACATCGCACAGGCAGGACAGACTATAGAAGGTTATGTGGCTGGGTTGCTGTCCCAGTCCCTCCACTGAAGTCTTGCCTGGTCACAGGATATGGCTAGTTCAGGCTACATATCACCTATTACTAAGAGTCTTATCATGCAATATATTTTGATCCTATTCTTTCCCTTCTTCCAACTCCTCTCAGCTCCCCTCCCACACCCCATCTACTGAACTTTGTTCTTTCTCTCTCTTAAACAAAACCAAAACAAATATTAAAAAGTATACATACTCACACACCCCAAACATGGAGTCTGTTTTGTTGGTCAACTACTCCTGAGCATGAGGCCTGACTTGGAGTGTGGTTGATGTACCCAGTGTCACTCCATTGGAGAAAACTGATTTTCCCTCTCTGAGCAGCTATCAATTGCAAATAGCTTACTGGGTACGAGTGGGACTTTGTGTCCGTCCACTTCCCTTTCTCAGTGCTGAAGTTTGCTTTGCTTTGAACCTGTGCAGGTCTTGTTGGTGCTTTCACAATCTCTGTGAGTTCACATGGGCATCATCAGCCACATTGGCTATGGAAGACAATTTCCTTAGAGTCAACCCCACCCCGAACCCTGCATCCAGCTCTTACAATCTTTTCACCTCCTCTTCTGCAGAGATCTCTGAGCTTTGAGGGGAGCAGTTTGATAAAGGCATCCCATTTAGGATGGAATGCTCATGCTGTCCATCTGTAGATCTCTGTTAATTACCATCTATTGAAAGAAGATGCTTCTCTGATGAGGGCTGAGTGATATACTGATCTGAAGCTCTTGTTGGAAGTCTCAGTTCAGACTCCACGCAGTCCCCCATCAGTGTAGTGGGAGGGGTGGGTGCCAGGCTAGTTGGCAAGGGAATGTACTTCTATTTAGCAATATGGTCTAGTCCATGAACATAGACCTCTATAAAGCTGGATTTTTTTTAAAGTGGGCTCACAGATCATCAAAGAAACCTACTAAACAACACAAGGTGAGTTAGTTGCTGACCTACCAGGTGACCTTCATGGTGGACTGAAAGCCATGCCTTCCTCAGCCTTTGCAGTTCCAATTCTTTTTTTTTTTTTTTTTTTTTTTTTTTTGGAGCTGAGGAGCAAACCCAGGGCCTTGCGCTTGCTAGGCAAGCGCTCTACCACTGAGCTAAATCCCCAACCCGCAGTTCCTATTCTTGAGCCAATTCTGAAGGGACAGGAGACATCTCAGCCGCTTCAGACCGCTGGTGAAAACGCCTGGAGAAAACGTTCCTCTCACAGTGTGGTCCAGTTCATCTGCTGGAGCTCTTGTTCTCTGCATGGTGGACCAAGGTCTGCAGTCAGGGTCTGCATTGCTTCCTAGCATTCCAAGTTCCTCCTTTGGAAACAGTGGCTGAGGCACAGCTGGAAATAGGACTTCTATAACCATCTGTTTAACTGGGAGACATTCTGCTGCTTGCCACCCAAATTCTCTGACTGTGATGGGAGGCGGTAGCTACTGTGCCTGCCTGCTGTCCGGGACCCTGCATCCCTATACCTAACTGACTGCTGAGCCCCACATGACTGGTAGCCAAGGTGTATTTTTCTATACCAGTACTTATTCCTTCAGGGCCCAGCCAAAGTGATCTTGGTAGTGACTCAACCCCATGTCTCCCAGGGCGGATATTGCGCTCCTCCCTCCTCACCTATACTGCATGGGTCACACCCTGGCACACAGAAGTGACAGTGAACTGGCAACCCTATCAGCTTGTCTTTACTGCAGAGACCACATGCAGGAACCACTGACGTGCTGAGCCTGGTGGCTTGCATGGGCTTCCGATTAGAAAGCAGTGTGGATAGGGAAGTGTGAAGTAGCTGTCTATCCCAGCCTTCCTCAGTTGCAGATCTTCCCAGGGAAGTGTCCGATAGGCTTTTGTTAAGGACTCACAAAGGAGTTGGGGATGTGGCTCAATGGTAGAGCATGTGTCTACCATTCAGGAGGCCGTAGGGTCCAGGTGCAGCCCCACCCCACCACCGGAAAAAAAAAAAAGACAGAAAAGTCCCCAGTGACTTGGCAATTTGGTAGGACCAGTCTTGGAAGAGTATCTTGTCTGGTAGCCTCTCCTGCAGAGACAAGCCTGGTGCTCTAAATCCTGTGCCAGACACTGCTGCTTCTGTCCCCACCTTTGGGCTCCTTAGAATGCACGGGTGTCTGCACTGTCATGTGTGAGGAGTTCACAAGCGCTGAGTTTACCTTAGAGTATAAGGAAAAACAATTCCTCTTAATTTAATCTCTTAAATTTAGGAAGGAGCCTTACAAATGGCCATCATCAGAACTCACTATCCTGAAGCAAAAGGTCAGGCTGGAAGGATAATTGAGAAGTAACTGACAGTGCCCTAGAGCAGACCACTGGGCTTGCCGGGCCAGCAAGACTGCCACTTTTCACTAGGCAAACTGCTCCCTACTTGACTGTAAGGGTCAGGTCTGCTGGAGTATGAAGAGACCAACCTTTGATTCTCTCTTTTTGTTTGATTCACCATCTATATCTACAATGTGGTCATCAGCATTTCTGACTCATAATTTGTCATTTCTCATTTTTTATGATTATGGAAACAACAAACACATTCGTAAGGATTTAGTCTCAAGCAAAAAAAAAAAAAAGATCTGTGAAATTCTCTTCTGAATAAAGCCTGCAAAGCTTAGTGGGTGACTCCTTCTATTTTTGTGGTGCTGGGGATTGAACCTAGGTCTCAAACATGCTAGGCAAGCATTCTACCACTGAGCTATACACATAATCGTAGCCGGCGACCTTTGTAGCCCTGCTCTAAGGGACACTGGGAAGTCTTTTTGTTGTGATGGACATGGAAACAGGGAATCTGACAGTTCTCTGTTCCACTGACTATAATGAAACCTCTTGGAATTATTATTTTCATGCAATCCTGAGCAAGACCCCTGGGGAACAGCAGAAGGAATTAATAGTCCTTCTCTTTTCTAGGCAAGGTCTCGATACGCAGCCCAGGCTGCCCTCAGAACTTTGGGAAATCTTCCAGGCTACGATTCCTTAGTGGCTGGGGTTAGTGTGAACCACCATACCTGGCTTTCAGCTTTGTTGTTGTTTTTCAAGATCTGAGTTTTCCAGAGAAGTTTGTTCCAGATGAGTGAAGTGTTGTTCATTTGAATTCCACAATTTTAGTCTTGGTGGTTTGGGTCTTTTTCCCCCCCCTCTGGAACTAGTAAAGTCCATTGCTATGGTCAAAGGGGTGTGTGTGTGTGTGTGTGTGTGTGTGTGTGTGTGTGTGTGTGTGCTTGTGCACACGCATGTGTGTTTGGGTCAGGTTGTAGAGGTTTAGGCATAGTCATAGCTGGACTGTTTCAGTAGCTCTGTTTTTTAAGGAACATTGAGAAGAGGCATCTTGCTGTTGTGGTGGTAGATATGAGAGTCAGGAAATATGCCATTTCCCTCTCTGAAAATAAGGAGAGCACTTGGAATAGCTAGTTTTCTGCTATGTTTGCTTGGGTCCCCTGGGCAATGGTAGAGGGAACTAACATCTGTATATAGGTTCAACTGGCCCAGAAATTCCTTCAAAACAGTTGAAGTTCAGAAGCTTTGGAGCCCAAGCCAGGCACCTGGGAAGAAAAGAGGGTGAGCCCAAGGTAGGGGGGGTGCAGAGAAAGAAACCTCTCTTCTCTTGGGACACCAAATCATCCTGTGAAGGCATCTTACTCATTTTCAAACATTGGGCCATCCCCCCACCCAAATTGTTGTCCCAGCTTCTTTTCTTTCTCTTTCTCACATCTCACTCTTTCCCCATCCCTCTGTCAACATAGTGAGGGACATTTGTGTAGATAGGGTGACCCAGTACTGGAGCAGCATCTTTGAAAGTGGATCATGTTGCTGCCTCTCCTGCTCTGCAAGCCGAGCCTTTCTGGCTGATCCATTGAGGCCCTGTTTGTCCCTCTCTATCCTGCTCTTTTTAGGAGGCTGAAAGAAAGCACTGGAACTGTAGCCCTCTCCTCTGATAACCCTGTTTCTCTGCAGTTTCGCTGACTCACTGGGGAGAATCACACATCTTTTTGGATGGAGCTCTTGGCTGGAGTCAGAAGGCCTGGATAGTGCACTCAAAAGTGATGCTAATTCAAATACTTGGGCTTCTAAGATTTTGCCTCTCACATCCCCCATCCTTTTCCACCTCTGCTCCTCAGGCATCAGTTAACTGAAAAGCTACCCCCAAGGCTACAGTCTTAGCAAAGGAGCTAAGTTATTGTTTTATTTGTTAACATAAAAGATACAATTGTAGAGTCCCCAAGAAAGAATAGGGTGGGAGGTATGGTTTTGGAAGTATAGAATGTTGCAGAAAAAGGTAACCCCCTCCCCACTCAACTGTCACAAGTCCTTCCTGTCACAAACTATGATGGTGTTTCAATTGCCATTAAATGTGGAGTTTGGCCCAGAAGCAGCCTAGGTGGCAGCAGGTGGTAGGCAGGATGTATCCTTCATTGTACCATCCTTCCCTTAAGACCAAACACTTAGCAGTAAGGTTCCAGTCTGCTTTGTCTTGTCCAACTGTGAAAGGTGCAGGGATGCAGCCCTAGCTGCCTTCCAAGGAGTGCCGGTGCTATCTGGGAGCGTGGAGGCTGAGTCATATTTTGGGAGAGAATTGTGTTTTTATACCCGCAATGTAGGGTGTTGCCACAATATTAATCATTATTATGGTCAAAAACAAACTCACCCCGCAGTTATGACAAATCTGGGTCTTGGCTCTTTCTTGTTCCTACATTGTCCCTCTCTTAGTGTCTGCCTTCTGGAAGCACACGTTAACTCTCTATTGTCAGAAGAGGCAGTGGTCTTTCTTTAATTTTAGTAAAACACATTTTTTGACAGGGTCTTACTACGTTACTCAGGCTGGCCTGAGTCTCCCGAGCCTCTTGCCTCAGCTTCCTGAGTAGCTGGGCTCACAGGAGTACTACCACACCCAGTAAGCAACTATCTAACATGGTTTAGGGATGCAGCAAAGTCCTCAATGGGATTGGAGTGGAGTGGAGTGGATTCTAGTTTTGTCACACGGAGGACAGAAGCCAGCGCTTCACTTATACTAGGTAAGTATTCTACCAGGAGCTTCATGCCCCATTCCAAAGTGCCTCATTTATTTTGTAAATTATGATTATTTTTAATTTTTTTGTTTTGCCGGCATGTATGTCTGTGCACCACACGGATGCCAGAAGAGGGGGTCAGATCCTCAGGAGCGGAGTTACAAATGGTTGCTAGCCACCGTGTGTGTGTGTGTGTGTGTGTGTGTGTGTGTGTGTGTGTGTGTGTGTGTGTGTGTAGGCCAGTGGAAGGGGTTGCATCCCCTAGAACTGGAATTACCAATGGTTGTAATCCACCATGGGGGGCCTCTGGAAGAGTAGTCAGTATTCTTAACCACTGAGTCATTTCTCCAGCACCCAAAGTACCTAATTTAGGAAAGTGGGGAGTGGGGATGGGCTAGCCATCTGGGCATGGTGATGCTTGCCTATAATCCCAGCATTCAGGAGGGTAAGGAATGAGGATTGTGAATTGGCTTGTGAATTGGGCTACTCAGTAAATCTGTCTCCAAAACAAACAAAACAATGCAGACCCCAGCAGGCCTGGTGGTGTACATCTACAGTACTAGTACTTAGGAGGCAGAGTCCAAGGCCAGCTTCAGCAACAGAGCAACACCTTGTCTCATCCTCCTCATTTCACCTCCCCCTAAACCAGCAAACCAAACAGACCTTCTTCCCTATCACTAAGACCTAAAACTCCCCCAGTCAATACACAAATGCTCCACAGACCTCATTAATCACTTGGCATCTTTTGTCTGCGTCTTTTGGGACAAGGCCTTGACATGTAGCTCAGACTGGCCCTGAATTCATCTTTTTGTCTCAGCCTCTTACTACTACGATTATAGGCCTCTATCATCCCCATTAGCTACTTCAGTCTTCATATTAGTGAGCTTTTATTACTGTTTCCTCCAGAGAAGGAGATGGGGTGAACATAGAGACCACAGAGTACAGAACACAAAACCAGGGGAAAATCTCATCCTCAAGGAAGAGAAGGCCACAGAGAGGGGCTGCGGGCACAGGAGACAACTTGATGGTTTTGCCATAAAGCAGTTTTGGATCTAAGTTATGACCACAGGTGAAGTTACTATAGTTAGAGGTTAGGTAATAAAGGGAGTACTAAAAGGAAGAGTCACTGGAAAAAGGTTTTGAAAACAGGGTCTTGGTCTGTAGTCTAGGCTGTCCTTGAACTTGAGAGCCTCCTGACTCAATCTCCTATGTGCTGGGATTTCAGGTGTGACCTGTACAAGGCTCATTACTGGAAAAGTTTTTGAACTTTTTATTGATTGATTCTTTATGGATTTCATATCACGAATCCTGATCCCATTCTTCTCCCTGTCCCTTTGTATATGCCCTCTGCCCTTGCACCCCCCTCCATGCCCAAATAAAAGAAAGAAATGTCATCGCAGAAGCTGTAGTGTGACACAGTGTACCCTTTTATCCACATATCTTTACTTGCATGTGTTCATTTCAAAGAGTCACTGGTCTGGTTCGAGGCCTCTGGTTTCTGCTACACCATCAGTACTGGGCCCTAACTGGGCCTCCTCTCGGATATTCTGTTGTTAGCTCACCCCATGCAGCAGGCATCAAGCAGTAGGGCCAGTTTTCCTGCTTTCTCTTGGGGCTGGCTCACCCACATCTACACTACCAGGGTCAGCTCTACTGTGTTGTTCAGGCCAGGGGCAGGGACCACTCTCTGAGTGCTGCAGCTGGTGAGAGGCAGGGCCAGCGCTTTCTCTCTGGTGACCACAGGGACAGCTCTCCCACTGGCCACAGGGGGCGGCGGCGCACGCACGCGGGGGTGGGGGGGTGGGGGGGGGGGGGGGGGGGGGTTGTTTTCTCTCCCTGGCCCAAGCCACCATATGGCAGATGAGGGGCAGGGCCAGATCTCTCATGCTTATGTTCTCAGAGCTGGCTCACCTGGGCCCTGGTCAATAGGGTCAGCTCTACTGTGCTAGCGAGGTGAGGTCCAGGGCCTGCTCTCCCGACTGCTGCAGCTGGTGAGGGGCAGGGCCAGTTCTCATGCTCTCATAACCCCAGGGCCAGCTTTCCTGCCTGCAGCAGGTAGTGAGGGGAAATTATTGAAATTTTTTTGTTTTTCGAGACAGGGTTTCTCTGTGTAGCTTTGGTTGTTCTGCAACTAGCTCTGTAGACCAGGCTGGCCTCAAACTCACAGAGATCTGCCTCCCTCAAACTCACAGAGATCCGCCTGCCTCTGCTTGGGATTAAAGGCGGGTGGCCACCACCACCTGGCAAGTTACTGAAATTTAATGAGCCATTTTTCAACCTGGGGCTCAAGCCCTGGCTGTAGAGCAAGAGTGTGAGTTTTAGGCCGAGCTCAGGCCTTGCGCAGTTTCTGTGGCCAGGCATTGGCTGCAAGGTCTTTGCGTCCTACAGAGCCAAAGAAGCTGGGGAACAGTAGGTGACTCCTGGAGAATTGAGGTTCAGGGAGAGGCCTGAATGCTAGGGCCAAGTGTGCTGTTAGATAGTACCTACTCTGCCAGGCTAGGCCCCACCCCTTGTAATCTTATCCAGTGACCCAGAAATCATTTTCCTCTTTTCTGGACCCCACTGTATCTTGAACAAATCAGAAAATAGGGCAAATGTTGCCCTACTTGTCCTTTACCTGGGCTTAGAGGAAAGCAGATAAACCAGAAATGTCCTGAATTATGGTCTCAGTAACCATTTATCCATGTCTATCATCGTTTGGGTCATGGTAAAAATCACCCCTCAGAGGGTGTCCTTCTAAGCCCCTGGTTAGGTAGTGTCTCCCAGCACAGCCATTTCACTGTTTATTGTTATCGTGACACCTATCCCTGCCTCAGCTTGCATTTACTGATTGTTACTTTTCCATGCCCCCCCTCCCCGTCCTTTGGGAGCTTCATGAGAGAAGCCCCTCACTTTAACTCCATGGCCTGAATGTGGCAGCACTGGGCAAGCCCTTTCTCTGCCTTCCCTTTGTACCTCTGTTTAGAGTATTTCCCCTTCCTCTGCTGTATTCGGCCCTGTCCATCTCATCCTTCTCGTCCCGCAATGCTGGAGTCAGTGTTGTTCTCCCTGAGCAAGGCCTCCTGCATGATATCAGCACAGAATTTTCTTCTTTAACGACAGCTTCATTGTCTATGCTTTGGATTTTGCCCTCCGTGCCTGCCTCCTCTCTCCCTTATTTTCTCCTTAGTTTTGTTCCTCTTCTTTTTTCTCTTTCCTTTCCCATGTCCTTCCGTTCCTTCTTCCCCTCTGCTACCCCTGAGACAGGATTTCACTATATATCCCAAGCTGGTCTGGAACTCACTATTATAGGTCCAGACTGAACTGGAACTTGTGGCAATCCTCCTGCCTGAGCTCGGGGTTCTGAGAGCCATCAAGTCAGGAGATGACATATGCATTTTATGTAAGATGCTTCTGAGCCAACAAAGCTTGACAGCCTGGTTCAGCCCCTCACCTCTCCCTTGTCCTTGCCAGGATTCTGCTTCCTTATAGATAAGATGAAGAGGTTGGGCAGTGTGACCTTAGTTTTTAACATTGGCAAATTTATGTTCTGGAAAGTTCTGGAAGATAATGTCCTTGGCTTGTCTAACTTAGAATCTCTACAGAAGCCTATTCAAGAATAGTATCTTCAATGTAATGGTGCTTAATGGGTGAGTGAGTGGATGGAATGAGTAGCCGAGAGGCAAAGGTTACAGAAGGCCGACTCACAACAAGCCAGAAACAACAGCATGGTCAACCACACTACCCAGGTCTGGGTTAGAATCCCAGTCTCTGCCAAGTTGGTGCTCTCCAAGGCTTCTTTTCCTCAATCTGTCAACCTGTGGTGTTACTGGTACCTACTGCTTTGGGCTGCTGGAGGACAAAATGAGATAATGTCTACAAAAAAAGTCTGGCACACAGTTTTTCCTCACCTTTCTTTTTAATTAGCTCACGCCAATAAGGAACAAACAGTTCGTTTTCAATGCAGCAGAATCTGAACGTCAATCATGTCCCTGCCTCCTTGAGGGCTTGGAAGCCTGGCTGACCCGAGTTAGGGCTTGGGAGTGGGGTGCTGGTGTCTTAGAGCACGTTCTCACGTAACCACTGGCTGGGAGAACCAGTGTGGAGGCAGATGAAGCTTACCAGCAAGGCGGAGAGACCACATGGAGACTATCTCTTTTCAAGCCTCAGCTGCTGCAGCAAGACATCCCCACCTACAAGTTCTCACACGGAGGTCTTTGCTTGCCATTGTTACTGCTTCCTGAGGGTCACCCGGGGTAGATTCGGTGCCTTTGAAAGTGGGGATGATGTCTTGACCACCTCTGTAGCCTCTGTATCCTGGACAAAGAACTTACTGCCTGAGTGGAGCAGAGGTCCCAGAAGTGTTTTTAAAGTGAACTGATGCACTGATTAGCTTTGGGAAAGTCAATTAGCCTCTGCAAGCCCAGGTGCCTTTTCTGAGGACTCACCCGGGTTACGGTGAGGATCAAGCCCTCTGTTATCTGGAAGAGAATCACTGTAGCTGCTTTCAAGCTTCTTCCTTTACCTAAACCTATTTACCATCCCTTTCAGGACTGGACTTTCTGTTCTCTAGGCTGTTTTGTCACCAAAGCTAGAAAAAGGCATCCGTGCTGATGTGTTAATAGGTGTTAATTGGACGATGTATTTACATTTCAACAGGGAGCTTTTCCAGGGTGGGCAGGAATGAGTAATGGTGGCGGCCAGGTGTTAGCGCTGGGGAGGCAGGGTTTGTTGTTGCGGAGGGAGGGGGCTTCTGAAGCCATTTCTCAAACTGTTTATGCCAGCAGTCAGGCAGCAAGTGAATTTGCATTCAGAAAATGCCTGAGGCCTTGGGAGACACACTGAAGACACATCCTACTTGGTCTCTAAGAGCAATGGAAGGCTGGCTAACAATTTACCTGCTTCCTCTCTGAGCCCTGAGTCACCCTGACTCAACAGGCCTGATGAACTTGTTCCAGGCTTGGAGACCAGTCCTGGGGCCCACAAAAGCCACTATCCTGGAAAGATTACTTCCGTTAATCCCCGTAGGCAGCTCCTGAGGCTTTGCACATGCTCACAGAGCCTGGGGCTTTTGCTGGGTCCAGGGTTAAACTCCTTTGGAAAGAGGTGTAATTTTGGGTTAAAAGTTCCTCTGGTGCTATTAATGTTGAGCAGAAATAAGTTCTGTGCCTGAAATATCAATGCATGTGTTGAAAACATGGGAGGGGAAGGGAAGGGTTTAACTGGCTAAGGCTAGCTGAAGTTTACAAGTGTGGGCAGGGGCACATGTGGACATGTACAGGAGTGCACCACCATTGTTATTTCTCAAACTAGGAACAAATGGCTAACTGAGGTACCATTAACAGCAAAGCAGACACTGGCTGCCAGGTTCTCTACCCTACTCCCTAACCTAAACTCTCCAGCCCAATTATTGGGCTGGGCTGCCCTTCCTCCAGCTGTCCTTCCTTATATAATCCAGTCATTTTGCAACGCTGGTCCTTTTTTCTTTTTTTGGTCTACCCTTTACTCTCTTGGCCAGTCTCTTGGCCCAGGCTGCCCCTCCTGGTTGACAGCTCCTCTCTCCTCCTCTCCTCTGCTCTCTCTCCTCACATGGCCCAGCTGAGTCTGGTCATGTCCACTCTGGACTCTCCCAGATGTCTCTGCCTCTGGCTGTGCTCTCCCACATATCTACAATAAACCGTGTCCCTCATACCTAGGAGCAGTCATGACTTTCCTTTTTATTTTTCTTTTCATTCAGGCATGAGTTTGTTTCTGAATGTGTGTTCTGTATGTATGCTCTGTAATTTATCTTTTGGTTCTTTTCTGGAGTTCGTTGTGGAAATATCCTGTTTTCTCCCCATGGTGTCAAGGTTGGAACCTAATACCTCATACACGCTAAGCAAGTGCTCTGCCCCTGGGCTCCTCTCTAGCCCTGGTTATGAAAATAAATTGCTTTTCCTTGCTGCCTGACATGTAAAGAAAGCTACCACTTAGTCTCCTCCAAACGTGGTTCCTGAGGCTGTTGAACTACCCAGGACATGATACAGCCACTCTGGGTCTTACTGTTCTCCGCTCAGAAGGCGCTGTTCCTGAATACATTCTGAACATACTCCCCATTTATGATGTCTCTTGCTCACTGCTCCTGAAGAAATGCGAAGAAGAGGAGCCTCATGGCCCTTCAGTTTGAAAATGATTTCTTTCTCAGCCTTTGTAGGTAGAGTCAATGCCACGGGTGCAGATGGAGCCCCCTGCTTGTAAGTACATGGGAATGTGTATTTTGTGAGAGATCCAGATGGATCTGGTCTCTGAATGAGGCTGGTTACAGATAAATGTGGTTACTCAAGCTGAGCAGTATTCAGTACGTGATGAACAGATGATTTTCGTAGAGTACAGTAGAACTGCAGGGTAATTCCTTGTTGGGCCTCGGCATTCGAATAGCTACTCGGAACACCTTTGGTAATGGGGTGGAGAGCAAGCAGAGAGAGGCAGGTCTCCTTGGAATGAGAGTCGAAGCTATCAAGTGGGATCGAAGGCTCAATCCAGCATTCACACTCCGTGTGACCTACAGTGTTTTGAAACATTTTGCATTGCTTGCCCACATGTAAAAACTCAGAACATTAAAAATAATAGGATCAGGTAACACTGGGCAAGTTGCCTGCTTGGCAATGATCAGGATCAGGTCTACTGAATAGTGACTGGCACACTGAGGTAGGATCTGCACTCACATTTGCCATGGTTCCCACATCTCCTGGTCTTTTATACCCTGCATATTTCCCTTGTGTTGACCCTCTGGCTCCTTTGGGCTGGTTTGTATCCCTGGGCTTTTAACACATCTCCTGGTGGAAAAGGCCATAGGCAAAGGCAGAGGATAGGAGACCAGCTGAGCCATAGGGTCTGAAAATAGGCAAGAAGCCTGAGAGAGGCAGCCCGAGGTCCTCAATGGCCATCCTGTCAGGCACAGACATTGTAGCAATAGTGAACCTGGATTTCAATGTCCAGTGAAGACTGAGGCAGGAATCTTGGTGAGCAGTGATTTGGACAAGTTGAAGGATACAGCAGCGTGTCTGAGGTCCAGTGACCATGCCACAGTCTACTCAAACCCTCAGTGCCTTCCTATTGTTTTTATGAAAACGAACAAAGCCATATTGTAGTCAAGAAGGTGTTGAAGTTTAGCCTTGCCGGGGCAAACTCTGCATCATGGGCCCTGTACGTTTGGAAAAGCAGCAATAATCAAGATGCTCCCTAGCCTCGTGCGAGGCTAACTGCAAAGGGCCACTTTGTGTTTACATCTGAAGGCAAGAGCCATCTCCAAAGCACCATGTGTGGTGGACCACACACCTTCAATCTCAGCACCTGCAAGGATGAGGCAGGAGCATTGAGTGCTTTAGTTTGCTTTCTGTTGCTGTGATAAACACAATGGCTGGCCAAAAGCAACTTGGGGAGGGAAGGGTTCATCTGGTACACTTCCAGGTCACACAGTCCATCATCGAGGGAAGTCGAGGCAGGAGCTCCAGCAGGAACTGGAACATAAACCATAGGGAACATTGCTTATTGGCTTTCTCCCACTGGCTTGCTTAACTAGCTTTTTTATACAGCCCAGGCCCACCTGCCTAGGGCTGGCACTACATCCAATACTGGCACTGCTGGGCCCTTCTAAATCAATTAGCAATTAAGAAAATGCATCACAGACGTGCCAATATGACCAATGGAGACTCTCTCAGATAACTCTTGGCTGTGTCGTGTTGACAGCTGATGCTAACTAGGAAAGTGAGATTGAAGCCAGCCTGGACTGCAAAGACAGACCTTGTCTCAAAAGACAAAATAACCCAACCAACCAAATAAACCCCCACATAGAAAATAACATGGAAAAAATACCCCACAACAATAACAAAAAAGCCATGCCCACTGGAAAGAGAAGAGTGAGTTTTAGAATTCTGTGTTTACACTTGCTCCATGGATAGTATTTCAGAACCAAAGCCACAAGCTCCTCTTGTTTCCCTGTTGCCGAGAGGTGAACAGCTTTGTGAAAGTCACCCAGTAATTGAATCATTTGTGCACTTCCAGGGAAAAAGGTCACGAGAGCCAATTAGAGGGATGCTGTGCGAAGCCAGCTACTAAATAAATCCCCTTCAGTCTGACCTTCCCACCTTCACATCATTGCACAGGGTTGTTAGCAGAAGCTGAAGTTCGTGTTTGTCTTACCAAAAATCCATGAGACAGGAATTGGTAGAAGGAAATGAGTTTATTTATAGTTTGGACAAGAAGTGAGGAGAGAAAAACTCTCAGCGTCTCTCTGCCTTCTCTGTAGCAGTGTTACTATCTATAGATAAGATGGACAGAGCCAGAAACCATGTATCTGGAGACTTGGTTGTAAGGTAAGTTATTAGAACTGTGAAATTGTTCTTTTCCTGGGAGATAGTGCTTTCTTTGGCACACCTTCCTGGCACAAAGGAATTTCCAGGGATTTCCTGGAGAAATTTTCTTTTGGGTCCCTGTGGTATCCTTGTAGATGATGAGGATTTGTTGTTTCCTAAGACAGCTAGATTGGCTGGGCTGGGCTGGGCAGCCTCAGGGATGGAGAAGACAGCCCTGCTCTTTGCTCTTTGGTCTGTTTTGCCCATGATACTTGTCTCAGCAGGGAAAGCCTGTCTCAGTTACACAGCATCTACACACTTCTAGGAACTCTTCTACAAACTGGATGCATCTGAATCCAGATGCCAGCTGTGTTCCCTGCTCTGGCTAGGGCCTCTACCTGCTCAGCCGCCAGTTCTGAGAATAACACATAATGGTAGATCAGAAGGGTCTGGAGCCAAATGTGACTTGGCCAGGTTCCCACTCTTGTTTCCTCCCCATGCCTCCCTTTAAAGGCTTCTCTTAGAGCAGTGGTTCTCAATCTTCCTAATGCTGCGGCCCTTTAATACAGTTCCTCATGGTGTGGTGATCCTCAACCATAAAATTATTTTTGTTGCTACTTCATAACTAATTTTTGCTACTGTTATGAATCATAATGTAAATATGTGTTTCCTGGTGGTTAGGCGACCCCTATGAAAGGATCCTTTTGACCCCCCAGAGGTATTGTGACCTACAGGTTGAGAACTGCAGGCTTAGACCTTCTGGGCTGCTGAATGGCACAGGGTGAGCAACTCACAGGGATAACTGACCTTTGCTTTGGATCGTTCTTTTGTGGTACACAAAGGCAATGCCTATAAATGGCTGCTTTCAGCATACTGCTTAGAGCAATCACTGGTATCATCCTAGAACATGGCCACAGGGAGACTGTTGTGAGGCAAATTAGGGGTGGGAGGGAGTTCTGCATCCAGTGAGTATAGCCCTATGAAACAGCTCCTTGGCTGTAGAGGTATCTGTAGGTTTTTTGTGGGGGTGTGTGTGTGTGGTGCCATCCAGCTCCCAAATAAATACATGGAGACTTATTCTTACTTATGAATGCCCAGCCTTAGCTTGGCTTGTTTCTAGCCAGCTTTTCTTAAATTATCCCATCTTTCACCTTTGGGCTTTTACTTTTCTATATACCTTTATTTACTTCTTACTCTGTGGCTTGTTGTGTAGTTGGGTGGCTGGCCCCTGGAGTCCTTCTCTCCTCCTTTTCTTGCTCCTCTATAATGAGAAATCCACAGAGTCTGCTTAAAAAGTAAAGGAATTTATTAGGAAGGAAAACTCACTACAGAATAGGAGATTTATCGTAGGGTCCTAGAAGGCTGAGGTACAGTCCCATACTGATCTTCTGCTTGAGTCCATCCCAGCATCCAAGCCCAAGAGGGAGAGAAGAGGGAGGCTTAGTGCAGCTCAGGTCTTAAGGGTAGCCCTGAGACCATGCCCCAGGGGCAGGTACTTCAAGGTCATATGTTGCTGGAGAGCTTCTCTCCAGCTCCCAAGTCCCGCCAGTCTCCGAGCCCACTTATAAAATAAACACACAGACGCTTACATTATTTAAACTGCTTGGCCATTAGCTCAGGTCTATCATTGTCTAGCTCTTACTCTTATATTTAGCCCATTTCTATTAATCTCTACTTTGCCACGTGGGTCGTGGCTTACCGGTACTTTACATCTTCCTTCTCCTCGCTGCGGCTCCAGCCAGTCTCTTCCTTTTTACCTTCCTCTTCCTTCTCTTCTCTTCTCTGTTAGTCCCGCCTATACTCCCTGTCTGACTACTGGCCAATCAGTGCTTTATTGATACAGAGTAATATCCACAGCAGTCATAGATAAGTAGGACACTTACCTGCTATATTTCTAGGGGCTGTGCTTCAAGGTCATAGATAGAACAGATATCCACTACACTCCTCAATCCTCTTCCAAGATTTCTCGTATTTATTCTGTCTGCCTGCCAGCCTTGCCTACCCTTTTTCCTGCCTAGCTATTGGCCATTCATCTCTTTAGTAAACCAATCAGGTGTTTTAGGCAGGCGAAATAACACAGCTTTACAGAGTTAAACAAATGCAACATAAAAGAATGCAGCACATCTTTGCATCATTAAACAAATATTCTACGGCATACACAAATGTAACACACCTTAAACTAATATTTCACAACAGTTATCACAATCTGAAGGAAAGAGAATCATATAAGAGGCTCACCCATTAACCCACTCCTGTGGTTAAGATTTGACCTTGCAAAGTGTCAGCCAACTGGGACATCCAGCAGATTCTGTGTACATGCACACTATAGACACTCACAATGCTCCACCAGGAATCCAGACAGCTTGGGAGTGGACAAATAAAAGCCACCCAAATATGCATGCTAGAATGGGTAAGACAAATTCTTGGTAACATGGATGGAACTTCACAAATTAGGACTTAAGACTATTAATGTAAACTGACAATGGATGCCAAAAGCAAATCTGTGGTGACAGAAGTCAGAAAATGGCTGCTTCTGGGTGGGGGAATAGTAATGGGCTGAGAAGGGCATGTACGAGCCTTCTGGAAGGTGGAAGTTTCTTGCTTCCTGACCTAAGTAGAGGGTATGAGTATAGACACGTGAGGCCCATCAAGAGATACACTTACGATTTGTCTTACATGTATGTAGGCATAATGATGAATGCTACATATAAATAACTCATACATTTAAAATTAAAGGAAATATTTATCAAGGCAGACATAATGACATAAACCAGGAATCCCAGAATTGCATAGCAAGGATCTGTCCCACTAGAGGCTGTTTTTTGAGAAGGACATCAGTAGTGAGTAAGGGGGAAAAGTCATAAGACACTCCTAAAAATTAAAAAGAAGTAAAATAAACCACAAACATGTACTGACTAGGGTTAAATGTCATTCCTAAAGAAATGTCAACCAGAGAATTGGGCTCTTACCTTGTAAGGCTGAATCCCTACAAAAGTTGGCTTTCCAGGCTGGGAATATAGCTCAGTGGTAGAGTGCTTGCCAGCATACAAGGGGATGCCTAAAGCCCCAGGTTGATCACACCAACACTACGAAAAAAGTTGACTTTCCTCTTTCCTATTTACCTGTGGTTTAGGATATGTGTCAGGATGTTAGATCACCTAGCAGGCCCTTGCTTGCACCTCTGGGTGAAAATAGTCATGGTTTTCCTGTTGAGGAGCCCTCCCCAACCCCCTGGAATCTGGGAGTCAGCCATTTTCAGTTGTGAACACTGACAGTGGCTGAGCCTCTTGTAGTCTCAGTGGATGTCATAGTCCTTGAGGACCTAGACAGATCTAAGAAATCTGCATCTCATACTAGCCCCTTTCTGTATTCTACCTTCTCTGCTTAATAGAAACCGGAAATTCTCTTTGTAGCTTAAAAGCTTGGATTGCTTATTCACCATTTGATGTCCAGGGCAGTGATATCAAGTGCATTTTCAGGACTTGCACATGAGTGGGAAGAAGATTCCATTTTAATCCAATGTGTCCTGCTTAGGAGAGGCCCACTCCTCATGGCACATCTCATAGATATTATATGCTGGCCTTTCCTTGAATTATTAGTATTGCTATTATTTTATCCACACACCTCTCTATATTTGTACATTAGATACAGGCATGTAGAGGTGGGTAGGGGTGCTGCCATGTTCACTTTCACTCACCCCTGAACAGAAGCAGCAAGGCAGTTACACGTGGCAGCTTTGAGAAGGAGAGGATTTAGCCTGTACCTGGCTCCTCAGGGAAACTAGTCCTTGAGAATTAGGAATGTTCCTTCAGGGAATATGATGTGCCCTCACCTCTAATGAGGTAAGCATGGCATAGCTTATCCTGAGTCCACCTGGCCCCAGAGCCTGGGCTAGCAGGGGTAGATAAGGGCAGATCAGCAGAGATTAGCTTTGGAACCAGGGAGAAGAAGGTGGGGGAGAGAGGTGGGAGGAGCCTGTCTGAAGCAGGTGATCCCAACAGAGTGAGAGAAGATGGCCAGGCTCACCCTCTGTCCAGCCTGGGCTGCCAGGGTTTGGGTTTAGTAACATTCATTTTTCTAACAATCTGCAGAGAAGCAGCAGGTAGGAGCAAGGCCAAGTCCGAAGGGGCAGTCTTCTCTTTAGGGAACCCTTGGTGCCATTGGCCAGAAACTTGGCCATCTCTGGTTGCATCTTGGAGGAGATTATCAAACTCAATGTCAAATGTGAACTCCTAGCCTGGCATGGTAGTGCATGCTTTTAATCCCAGCACTTGAGAGGCTGAGGTAGATATAGCTCTGTGAGTTCAAGACGAGCCTGGACAATATAGCGAGTGTCAGGCCAGACACTGTTACATAGTAAGACCCTGTCCCCCCTCCCCCCAAAAACCCCAAAAGCCAAACTAAACCAAACAATAGAAAAAACAAATAAACAAACAAACAAAAAAGTGAAGGGCTTCTTAAACAATGGCTCATATGTCAGGTCACAGTACTGTTCCAGGCAGGGCTGAGCCTCTATTTCCCGCACTGTAATCTGCTTGCTAGGTTTGAAGATTAACAGTCTTGTCCAGTAAGTTAAGTAAGAGCTTTGCAATCAGACTGGGGGAAACACTTGGCCTAGGCCAGCTAAGTGTTAGAGGGCACAGACTGTAGGTAGTTTGTGTTGTTGTTTTTGCTTTTTTAGGGGACCTGCCACCCAGCTCCCAAATAAATCACTCACAGAGGCTTATTCTTACTTAGGAATGCCTGGCCTTAGCTTGGCTTAGTTTCTAGCCAGCTTTCTTTAACTTAAATTATCCTGTCTACATTTGCCTCTGGGCTTTTCCCATTCTCCTACTTCTGTAAATCTTACTCTTACTAGGCCGTAGCTTGATTGTAGCTGAGTAGCTTGCCCCTGGAGTTCTCCTTCTTCTCTGTCTACTTCCTCTTTTCTCTTCCCAGTTTTCTCCATATATGTATATGTGTATGTATATATATATTCTCTGCCTGCCAGCCCCGCCTATTCTTTCTCCTGCCTTGCTATTGGCCAGTTCTTTATTAGCCCATCAAGTCATCAGGTGTTTTAGACAGGCACAGTAACACAGCTTCACAGAGTTAAACAAATGCAAGATAAACAAAAGTAACACACCTTAAAATAATATTCACCAACAAGATTGGATCCTCCCTGTTGATGATACAATTTCTATCATCCTGGAATGGGGAACCCCAGGATACATGGAATGTGGTTGAACTGGTCCAGGTAGTGTTTGCCAGGGAAGATGGGTCAGTTGGAGAGCATCTCAGCCAGAATGCTGCCATCAGACCAGATGCTGATAGACTTGGTGTAGCCCTTGGAGTTAAGTATGATCTTTTGGGCCTGGATACTAGCATGTAGACACACACCATCAGAAAGCCAACGTGATCATACTCAGGGTCAGCAATTTAGGCCAGGCCAAAATTATAGATCTTAAGGTTGCAGTTGTAATGTGGGAGGGCTTCAGCTTCCTGTAGAACACTGGTTGAATGTGTGTATATTCTAGAACCCCTGCAGGATCTGGTAGAGGAAGTAGCAGATGTAGCCATTGCTCCACTGCTAGTTCTTGAGCAGTTTGTACAGGCTTGTCTCTATTGTGTCCTGCATGATGTAAAGATCCCTGGAAGCTTTCATGGTGGGTGTCTGAAGAATGTCTCTGATGCCTAAGATGCTCTCTCTCATGGTGGCATCACAGCAAGATCTGAATCTCCATCACTGTGTGCCCTTCCAATGTTTGAAGGGCTGATCTCTTGATGGTTATTGGAGTCTTGTGTATGTGGTCATAAGCTGAGCTGACATGTGTATGCACCTTTGTGAAGTGCTGCCGATCTTCTAGAAGGGTTACACCTTCGCCACTTCTCCCAGGAACAATCCCATTGGCTCCTGGAGGCTCCCCACACCTACCCCTCCAAAGCTACCCTTACCTTGAATTACTATTTCAGTGTAGGGCCTGGCAATCTGGGAGCTTCTGAAGGTTGGCCAGCAGGGTAGAAGTAAAAGAATTCTAGGTGAGAGTTTTGTTGTAGAAGCCATAGCCAAACAGGGTTCCAGATGCCTTCCTCACACAGCATAAAGTATTTATTTGCATCTTAGCAAGTGGTTCCATTCATTTAGAGATGAAAGAAACTGTTTACAGAAAACCTGGGCCTGGACCTCTGGATTCACCAAGGTCAGTTGTGGAAAAGTTTGTTCGAGTCTGAATATGCAATGGAAGATGTTAAAAGTTGAATATTAACCTCCCCCAATAAGGCACTTCTGAGCAAATCTAGAGTCTTTGTCTATAATTGTGGGTGTGGTAAAAATGAAGTAAAATCTTGTGCTTTCTTGCTGGTTCTGCCCAGGACAGTAACTCTATTCTACACAATTCCTAAAGTTAAATCTGTGGAATGTATTACACAGCCTTGTGTTCTAGTTTCGTTCTATTACTGTGATAAAACAGTTTGACCAAAAGTAATACAGAGTAAGAAAGCGTTGGCTTGGCTTGTACTTCCAGGTCACAATCTGTCATCAAGGGTCAGGGCAGAAACTTAAGCAGGGACTTGAAGTGGGTACTACTTGCTGACTGACTCTTTGGCTCACTCAGAGGCTGATGCTTAACTAGTTTTCTTATGTGGCTCAGGACTACTTGCCTAGGGATGGTGCCACCCACAATGGGCTTGGCCCTCTGGCATTAATTAATAATCAAGATCATTCCTCACTGACACCTCCTCAGGTCAATTTTATCTAGACAATTCCTCAACTGAGGCTTCTCCTCTGAGATGACTCTAGGCTGGGTAAATTTGATATTTAAAGCTAACTATAATTCCTTATAAATTTCAAGGCATTATGCAAATGGAAATAAGTAATTATCACCCTGGTATGTGGAGATCTTTTTGGTATGGATATTTTAAAAATTTAAATGTTTTATTACCATATATTAATTATAGTTAATACTGGGTTTGTTATGTTTTCATACATGTATATGATGTATGTGAGTGGGAAAGGAAGACACTGACAAGCTCAAAGGTGAAGGCAATGAGAGGCTCTGCCTGAGCAGTGAAGTGTGTAGGGGACAGTAACCCCATCTGGCTGCCGGGAGTAGTTTTCATCAACTAAGAATAACTCTGGAGTTTGACAGCTGGAGTCTGAGGTCCGCTTGGGCCACCTATTTGCCATTCATGGGTAGAGAGCCCGAAGTTTCTGTGGCTCCAGAAGTCTACCACAGCTGCATCCTTTCAACAGGTTGATGAATACTTTGAAGGTCTTGAAAATATGAAGACATGTCCTCTGTCCATATCAATCTCAGTGCTACGATTGCTTGTCACTTGGGAGACATCCCCAGATAGAACATTAGCCGACCCAGGGGGTGCGATCTGAGGAGTTTCAGGAGGGGAAGAGAAACTGCCCAACTCATAGGCTGTAAAGCTAATTGTGCATGGCAGAGGCCCTTGGTATGAAAAGAAAATGAAGACAACTCTGCTGGACATTGGATAGTGTCCAGTACAGGTTCAAAACCAGTATGTGCCATAGGAAAGATGAGACCTCCCCCCCCCCACCCCGTGCATGTAACTGTCAGTTTCTAATTTTTGAGCATCCAAAAAAAGCTGTTTCACCATCCTTTTTCTGTCTCTTGTGATTATTTTTTTCTTTTTATCATATTGTCAATAGAACTTTTATGTTGTGAGACTAGAAATATGTCTTTAGGGGCTGGAGAGATCGCCTCAGCAATGAATAGCACTTGCTGTTCTTGTAGAGGACCCAGGTTCAGTTCCTAGCTCACATGTGGTACATCATGTAACTCCAGTTCCAGAGGATCCAGTGCCCTATTCTGGCCTCTGCAGGCACGAGGCATAAACGTTTTACACACACACACAGGCAAAGCATCTGTACACAAAACGTCTTAAAATATGTTTTTATTCTCCTTCATACATTCATATGATTTTATTTATACATTTCCTTACTACTGGTTAATCTTTCTTTTTTTGGCTAACTTATTTTTCATAAAATGTTTCTTTATCTTATGCTCTCTTTTTTATTAACATAAATATTTTTATTAAAATTAACTTGGAAAACCAAAAAGACAGCATTGTTTCACACATTTTTGCAATCTTTTTCTGACAACAGAATACAGTTGGAGTCTCAAATCCGCTTCAGCTGACCACTGCTTTGACCGAAGTAAATGAAGAATGCTTTCACCTGGAACTGCACTGTAGGAAGGAAAACCGCCCAGGATTTCAGAACCCCTGCAGAACAATTAGCCACACAAGAACCACAGCAACAAAATGGTTTCTCGGGAGAGACTGCAGCCATTGACAGCATCAGGCTGGCAGCTCCTTCCATGGCCAGCATGTTTAAAGGAAACTTGAGCTCTTGTTAATTCAATCTGAACTTTTTTTTTTTTACTTATTTAGGCCAACAATTGAACCCAGGATTTTGGACAAACACCCTACTATTGAACTATACCCTACTATTGAACTATACCCATGAGCACACAAATCAGAATTGCAGTGTTTTAGAGCTTACAAAGCCCAATTACTCATTCTTAGGCTCCCTCATGAAAGATGAAGGCCCAGAGCAGACCTGGCTGGTCCAAGGCTGTCACTTCCTCATTCAGCTGCTCAGTGCTATGTCAAAGGAAGACAAGTGACCCACACTTCCAGACTTTAAACAGGTTCCTTGTGTGTGCCCTTGTGATGCCCCCGTGATGCCCCCACAGGAGAGCTCTGTTCTGGTGATGAACTTTTGGAGGTTGTTTCTGGCATTGGAGATGCCCCTTCTCAGGTCACTCTTTCCACCATACATGAGACAGCAACCATTCTCGAACTTAACAACTTTATTTGACACAAAATACAATATGGCTGTGGGAACAGCAAACTCCCAAGACAAAGGAAAGAAAAAAAAAACCACGGCTCTATCTAATTTATAATTTACAGGAAGGCGAGTCACCACATGAGTAACAAACGGGTAAGCTTTAGGGAGAGTCTTTTCTAGTGCCCATACTTCTGGAATTCCCACTCTCTGTTGTCCAATGGACACACCTGCCTCGTTTTGAGCCATCGAGAGATGCAGTGGAAATGAAAGGCATGATTACAGACGCCCCATGAGACAGTACTCTCTTCGAAAGTAGCAGATGCCTGATTGGCCTGACATTCAATGCAAAGATCCATAATGTGGTTCCTGCAGATGGCACAGTTATCAACCACAAAATCCCAGGCCCAGAGGGCTACTGCATTCCACTTTTCACTTCAAAGCGCTTCTTGCCCGCACCGCTGTTTGTGCCGCTAGGGTATCCACATCCATCGCTGCCGCCATTTTGGAAAGACACTGTCTATCGCCAGCCGGGCCCATGCTCACTTTATTATGTTTTTAGTTGTAGTGTGACTTTTATTGGGCTCTTGTTTTTGTTTGCTTAAAACCACACATTAAAAAAAACCCAGTCTCATCATGTAGCTCAGACTGACCTTGAATCTGTGTGGCTGAATGTGGTCTTGAACTCCTGACCCCCCTGCCTCAGCACTCCAAGTGCTTTATTACAGGTATGTGCCACCATACCCAGCTAAGAACTCATTTTTTTATTCTTCTTTTTACATTTACCTGATTTTGTTTTCAAACTTTCTCATTATTGAAAAATCTTTTGTTTTATAATATTTATTTTTTCAAACAATGATTTATTTGTTTTTATTTTATATGGATGAGTATTTTGCCTGCATGTATGTGTGTCCACAATATTTTGCCTGCATGTGTGCCTGGTGCCTGCAGAGGCCAGAAGAAGGCATCATATTCCTTGGAACTGGAGTTACAGAGGGTTGGGAGTCACCATATAGGTGCTGGGAACTGAACCCTGGGAGCCATCTCTGCAGCCCCATTTTTTTCTTTATCTTTTCTAATCTCCTGCTGCTTTCTCTTCACTCTCTAACATTTTTCATTCCTCTTCTTTTTGTTTGCTTTTTAAAATAATATTTTTTATTAATTATTTAGCAATTTCATACAATGTATTTTGACCATATTCACCCCTCTGGCAACTCATTTCCTTTGTCTTTTATTTAACCTTGTTTCTCCTCTATTTTCACTCTTTTCTACTTTCTTCATCTATCTTGCTCATTTACTATTTCTAATTTTACTGTAAATCATTTTAAAATTAATTTTATGTGTGTTGGTGTTTTGCCTTCATGTATATGTCTGTGTGAGGATGTCAGATCATAGAGTTACAGATAGTTGTGAGCTGCCATGTGGATGATGGGGATTGAACTGGAGTGCCTTGGAAGAGCAGCCAGTGCTCTTAACCGCTGAGCCATTTCTCCAGCCCCCTAAATAATTTTTTTTGTTGTTTTTTTGAGACAGGGTTTCTCTGTGTAGCTTTGCGCCTTTCCTGGAACTTGCTTTTGGAGACTAGGCTGGCCTCGAACTCACAGAGATCCTCCTGCCTCTGCCTCCTGAGTGCTGGGATTAAAGGCGTGAGCCGCTGCTGCTGCTGCTGCTGCTGCTGCTGCTGCTGCTGCCGCCGCCGCCGCCGCCG